>JAOYSI010009625.1:23724-41806 GCA_025775065.1 Hiodon alosoides | reverse complement strand
CACACACACACACACACACACACACACACACACAGAGAGAGAGAGAGAGAGAGAGAGAGAGAGAGAGAGAGAGAGAGGGATTTAATAACCAAAACCTTTTGAATAGATGCTAAATTTGCATCACCGGGTTGCACTAATACGACTGTATTACATGTATTACCTGATCGATGTATTGAATTATTGTTTTCATACAAATTATGGTTCACTTGTTGAGCTGCTTTTCCATATTTTTAGCCACTGGATTATATTGTTTTGCTTCTAGTTTCAATAGCGTATATTAGAAGAAATGTGAGATCCACATATTATTATTTATCACAATAATAAATAATTGAGTCTATATTATAAAAAGCGAATTTTATGTGTGTTTGTGCTTTGGTACAATTTTATAATAAATTAATTACCTGTTTACCGGCGACGAATTCTAAGTAATGAATTTATAATAAGTAAACATTCATTAAGTAATTCGTCGCCGGTTGTTATTAATGATAGAGGACTGTTTCACAACGTGAGTTACTAAACATAATTTTTGCGGGTGATCGTGTTTAGTGCTAAAATGGTTGTTTTTAACATCCACTGCGCTGTAATGTGAAGATTGTTTAAGCAATGGAGGCTTTTGCATGTTTGAGCATCTTCCAGGTATCACAATCACCAGTTTGACTCAATCCGCTGAGATCCTTGCCTGTGACGAGAAAGCAGATAAAAAAAGTTGTTTTTACGATTTTCTTCTTCGTGGGCTTTTGTGCATTGACTATGTGTAGTGCACATGCACTGTAGTGAGGCTTCTCTGAGGTCTTTTCTGGAGAAGGCTACTTATTCTTTCAGAGCGTGGCCTAGCGGTTCATAGCTGTTAATGAGAGAAATACTTTCTTTATTCATAATGGTTTGGCTGTTCAGGAATTCCAAATTCATATGCAAAATACCTTTTTAGTGTTTGTGGTAGGTATAAAGTATTGGTATAAAATGTGTTTTTACTTTATCTGACAGCATACCTAATTGTTTTGGGGCCGATGTATTGCATTCCATTGGTGCTTACACCTGGTCCCTAACCAACAGATCAGTGCACATGCATGAAAACTGTTCTGTCAGAAGGAAAATATGGAATGCATTTTGCTCACTCCGGTTGAGATTTATTGATCCAGGACTTTTATTGGAGCATTTTGTGACGCATTCCTGGGGGTTGAAATTTTTGGGAAAGGTGAACCAGCATCGCTGGTGCGTCTTTGTGTGAAAAGCCTGCTCCTTTGTTGAGCTGGCCAGCTGCTCTTCCGAGGTGTTGACAAGCACACCTGTAAATGAACACTAATGCACTCTGTGTTGGAAGGTGAAATCACGATTTACTGGGTATCAGGGAAGTCGTGTTTCTGCAAGACATCAGTGCTGGTATCGCAAGGGTGCCCTGTCCAAACTGTCACCGGGGGGTCTTCGCAAGCTGACGGTGGTGCCTCAGTGTTATTTAAAATAAAATCACGTGATGCTTTCAGATGGGAGCATTTGCAGGCCGCTGAGCTCTCCATGGAGAGGAATTTTCTCATTTTAAATCACGCTACGCCCACCTAGGAAAAGAGTGCATTATTATTATTTACATTTCTTCTATTATTTTTTCGGTCTGCAGGTTTCTGCAGTCTGCACTTCTTTAATTAAACCAGTTAATTGGATTATAAATAATTTCGCCTTTTCTTTCCAGGTGTAAAAAGTTGCTAATGAGAGGTAGCTGAAGAACTGGCAGACACTATGGCACTGGAGGTCCAGGGTTGCCTTGTCCTGCTTTAGGGGTTGACTGGCGCTCCTGTCAGTTGAGCGTTCTTCACCCTAGCATTGGCCGAGAGAAACCATCAAGCGTCAATCAATTCATCAGATTTTGTTATGAAGCAGTTAAAAAAATTGTCACAATGCAAAGAACAGGGTGTGTTTTTCCATAAAGAATTATGAAAAAGGGGAAAACCCAGGGCAAAAAAAAATTGCTTTAAAATTGTTTCCTAACCCCAGAAAAGGCAGTCTTCGAAACTCCCAGCCAGCCATCATGTCATCACATTGCACTCAACAGTCCCGCAAAGTGACCTTGAGACTGGCGTCCTGTGTTTGCTGGTCTGGCGGGGTGCACCCTCGGGGTAGAGAGGCCTCGTGCCACAGTGATTCTGACGCGGTGACTGCACCCGGCCGGCGTTGCCTTCCCCCCAGGTCCTGTCCAGAGGGTGCCTGTGGGGAGTACTGACACCAGTCAGCTGAGACACTGTGGCAGCACTCGGAATCAGTTCAATCTTTTTAATGCCTCTGGTCTGTTCCACTGAAGAGGCTTGCACACGAACCGAGGGCCTAGGCAGCCTGCACATTGACATTACAATTAAGCCCCAAACAGGGTCCTTGAACAGTCTGGATCAGCTGCCCTATCACCACTGACCAAGGTAGGTTTCATGATTGATTTGTGTACTGGGGGCTCAGGGTCTGACTCAGCACAAGCCATGGTTCTGACTCATCTGTTATCAGGTGGGCATCTGGTGACATGTGGCAGGTGCAGCACTATCCACCATGGGTCCAGACGCTCACGCGCTTACTGTCTCCCTGTTCAACGTTGCCTCAGCCAGTTCAGCTCAGTCAAAAGGTAAAATAACTGTTTGTCAGTCTGCCTGTGGTCAACTGGGTCTTTTCCTTATTGGGGATTTGCCAAATGCACAGTCCGTTTTTACAATCGGGTGCCTTTGTTTTTTTTTTTCAACTGACATTTGCTTAGGGGGAAAATTCGTAAAAACTACAATTTAGGCATTTGAAGTAAGTGAAATAAATTGCACTGATGATGTTATGTAGAGATAACAATATCAGGCAATATCTCATCTTTCTTTATTGGAAAACAAAAAGACTAGGGTTATCTCTCACTAGAACCTGAGAATGAGGCATTGTTGTGCCAATATTTTAAATATGTTTGTTTTAAGATTAATGAACTTGAGACACTTTATTATGTATTTCGTTTTTATCACGATCGCAGTTAGATCATTCAGATCACTGAGAAAGGGTAGGGTTTTTCTCTGTTTCTGGGTAGAGAATGCCCCTTGCAGACAGAAACAGAGTTTACTAATGAGTTTCACTTATGGGAGGTGGTTAAGAACTAAAAGTAGTCAAACTTGTTGTAAGGGGCGGAAGGTTAAACACTTTCTAAAATCAAAATATTATTAAAGTCAAGTATAATATATATATATATAGACTTAATTAAAATAAGTTTTTTAAAGTGTTAAGTACACGGCGTGAACGTGGGTTATCTGTAGATATCTGCTGTCACCCCCGGCACACTCCCCTTTTGTGTCTGCAGTGAGCGGTCAAAGATAAAGATCTGCTCTCCCCAGGGCCATCCAGTTTTACGCTGGTACACCTGGGGAGAGTTACAGCCAGACTCTGGTAGGAAACCTATTCATCCCCCAAATTAAACAATACTTTCCCATTCACGGAAATCATCACAACAACATCAACAGGTGGGCCTCACAAAGAGACGGCCAACTTTCTGTGTTCTGACCGTCCTGCTCCTCCTCGCTAACAAAGAGCCTGGAAAGATAAATGAGCACTGAATTTATTGAAGTTCAGCTTTATATTAGCATCAGAGAGCACGCCTTTATCTGAAGAAATTCTTAGATTTGCCTCTAAACCACAGACAGAAAAGCATGTGTGCTCCACTCATGGTGTCTGAAACCTCTTTTCATAAAACCATGCGTACAACCCCTGGTAAGGACCAGTGTTGTCTGCTAACATTGTCTGCTTGGTGTCAGTATAGTAGATCCCACGCAGAATCTGTCAGCTTGCTTTGGTAAATTTACATTATTCAAATCGTCAACTTCCATTTACGAACCTCTCTTTTTGATCCTAACCCAGGGAGTAGGGAATGTTGGTACTAAACAATGCCAGACTGGACAATACGCGTCATTTGCGTAATCCACAGTTCACTTCACCATGCAAATGCGATAATTGCCACACTGGTCGCATTTTTAAGTTATGCAAAAACGTAACATTTTCCTACATTTAGAAAAGAAAATGAGACGTCTCAAATGGCATCTACAGTTTCCCAATACTTACACTTACAAATTGTCGACTCATTCGTAGTGATTAATTTTACGCACAGAAAGACTATTTTGAGCCGATGAATTTGACGTTGAAAAATGTCTAATACTTTCAATTCAGCGCTTACATTAATGACAGACTACGTAATACATTGTTTTCACATGCCTACATGTTGTATTTGTCAATATATTTGTCAATTTGACCATAGATAGATTTTGACGTAAAACACACAGATTTCCCATATTTGAATCCATTTTAGATCCATTTCTAAATGATATTGGGTGTGCTGAAACGTGTGATGTGATGCTCTGCATTTGTCATGCGTTTTAGAGAGTGCCCAGAATTTACCAGCATGATAAGCCTTGAACCCAGAGCCTGCTTTATTTTATTATATATATAATAACCATCAGCTTGGGTATTGTCTAATCTCTTCTCAGCATCTCATCCACATTTAAAACATCCTTTTTTTTATACGGTGTATGACCTCGCCTATGGTTTTTGTCCATTGTCAAGGGCAAATTTGATGATTTAATCACAGCTTTGATGTATACCTAAAATGAACGACATGCCTTTCCCAGTTCATATGAATCACCTGGTCAGTCCTTCACAGTTTACATAAATCATCTGCTCAGTCCTTCACAGTTTACATAAGCCATCTGGTCAGCCCTTCACAGTTTATATAAATCATCTGGTCAGTCCTTCGCAGTTTAAATAAATCATCTGGTCAGTCCTTCACAGTTTATACAAATCATCTGGTAAGTCCTTCAGTTTTATAAATAATCTGGTTAGTCCTTCACAGTTTAAATAAATCATCTGGTCAGTCCTGCACTGTTTATATAAATCATCTGGTCAGTATTCCAGTTTTATAAATCATCTGGCAAGTTCTTAACACTTCCAGTGGACTGAGGTTAGCCAAAATGGTAACCACTGCAAAGTGCTGGACAGCAAAACAATAGAAACATCAGCTCCCTAGGGCAGTTATTGGGGAGTGAAACTGTTGACTTGAAGCAAGGGACAACTGACAATGAATGAGCACTATGGTAAAGTGGAGGTTAACGCTTCGTTTTTTGTGTGTGTTTTTTTTAGTTGGCTTCTGTACTACAACTGCCTGCACTTTTAATCCTCCCCCAAAGATTTGGAAAGCATATTTTTTCTTTTCTTTTTTTTTCGCAGTGTACAGTAATTATTTTAATTTTTATTCACTGATAAATAAAACATTTCTACAGAAATTTTAGCCCCAGTTGATCAAAATGCCTATTCAATCGTATTTAAAGAAATTTAACATATGTCATAGGGTTGTATTTAAGAGAAGTGTGAGGCCCAGGAAAGTCAGGCACCAGTTGCTTTGGTGAGACAGCTATGCTGAGATACTTTTTACCCTCTATAATTAGGAAACCAAAGCCTTATGGTTCAATGATAAAGAGAGAGCTAAAATAAGAGGGACTGAGGTCACTGAAACATTCTTTTAAATATGTTTTTACAAAGCAAGAAACCAGACAGCCATGATTGGTGTTTAACTCGGAACATTTTTTAAACACTGATAAAAGAAAGTTTTCGCCAATTTGGTAGTAATTGTATTTCTTGACGGAAAACGGAAACGTCTCAATGTCTTTTTATGAAACCGTGGAAACCGCATCTTTTACAACAGGAAATCCGTTGACTGTAAATTACTGTTTGCATATTGTTGTTCCAAATGAAAAAAAACTGTAGCCGGTTCTCCTCAGTTGGTATAGGTGAATACTAAAAACAATATTCCTCACGCACGTGATCACATTACCCTGAAAGTACTCTATAGCTCTACACTATACTCTCTTCAAGTAGTTCAAGAGGTGAAAATCTAAATCTGATTTTACACACTGGCAGTAAGTGGGTGTTGGTTGGGATCAACGAGGTAGACCGACGTAATTGGTAAATGGTTTGACACGCCCTCATGCTTCCTGCTTCTGGTTGTTAGACATGGATTTCCATTGGCTGCCGCAATGTTCCTCAACCTACGAAATAAAGGGGAATCGTGCATCACTGCACAACCCTCACTAGAAAAAAGTGCATTAGAAAATGGATGATGGATGGATATAGACCATATAAGTCCATAATAACCAGTGTTCCACACTTTCTTCTCTGCTTAATTATAGCCTTCATTATGTTCACTCTCCTGCCCTTTGGCCTCAAGGTAGTGTAGACGTTAAAACAAAAACAATAAACACTTCACCTAAACCCGGACTAAAACTACCATAAACCCCCATGGCAAAAGATCCCATGACACTCCTGTCGAGTGCAGTCCAGGCCTGTTTTTGACATGTGCACATCAGTCCAGCGGCTGCATCGTCCTGTATTCACGTGTCACCTCGAGCCATTGTATTGTCTATCATGTCTGAGAGAGAGCAAAGCAAGATGCTTTTAAAAAGGTGAATTTGGGTCTGCTTTCCAAAGCAAAACCACCGGAAGTCAGCCCGCTCTGAAAGTGTGACCAGAATAATCAGACGGTATTAGCAGATTTAGTCAGCAGGGTAAAATTTCTGCGCTTTTCCTCCCAGCACTCCTCTGGGCATTGAGGTTAGGAATACTTCTGAGCAGAGAATTTTCACATGTGGTGGAATGCGGCACAGTCTGTTGACAGAGCCATGAGTTTAAGGTATTTCCCGGAGCAGAAGCTGAATCCAAACTTCTCCCCGACCACTCCTCTCTCACTTAACAACAATACAGCAAAATAAAGTAGCAGCTACGTTTGGGGTTGTCACAAAGCACTCTTGGTTCTCCTATGGTGACGGTTCAGGAGATGAGAAATCATGTCTTCTTGATGAACATACGTAAACATGGCTATTTAAGTGTTGCAAACAGCGCCACAAAAAATAAATATATAATAGCATGAACTGACCTTGTGATCACTATTTCTTACCTGTTCAAATCTGTGAAGGATGTCCAAAATGCGCCCTTTCAGAGGATAAATTAAATCACACAAAAGCATAAAATCTACATTCTTCAGCTCCCATCCACTATTTATTTAGTTGCCTCTGACTTTGTACACAGCATGGCTAACGTTTCCTCGGGTGCTCTGCATCTGAGCCTGGAGGCCAGAGTGGAATGGATGTGCGATGGCTCTGTTCTGGGATCCGCTACGGGGGAGCTGTCAGAGGCTCTCCTCTATCTCTGCCGCAAGCCCCCAGACTGACCTGGCCTCGGTATCACGTCCTCTGTGAAGAATTTACATCTGTTTAACACAACTCTGCGCCCCTTCCCCCTACCCTTTGGTATTTTCCATGCCCCCGGTATTACTTGCGGCTTGAGGCTTAGAGGCTGACGACGCGTCGGCGCGGCTGTGCTGTTTCAGGCCTCCAGTGGGATCGTGTGCGGCTCTCCCAGTGCAGGCGAGATGCTGTCCACTGTAAGGCCAGTTGTCGCTCCGGCCGGCAGACGCACCTAACACGTACAAATGCATACAAGACATCCGAAAATCTGGTGTCACAGTACATGTAACACTCCATGAGCATTGACGATTTACTAGAATCTACACTTTAAAACTTATCTGTGAGACTGAGAGGAAAATAGCTCCAGCATATGGAATGGAGTTATCAGAGTACAGGTCTTAATATTAAAGGTGTTTGGGGCTATTTGGTGAGATAACTTTTTTTTTAATCTCAGATATTTTGATTATCTTTGAAACTTGCTAGCAAGAGCATGTAAAGTATTGCAAAAGATTTAAATTTTTTTTTTTTAATTACGTCTCTAAAATAATTTCATTGTCAGTGTTGGTAAGAATGGACTTATAAATATAAAGAATGGTGTATAATTTCTAAATAGGTACCTTTTGTATAAATATAGATTTCAACGCAGTATCCTGTTGAATTTAATTTTTAGTTTTAAATTTTCTCTATACATACATAATGTCTAATGACTAATGTCTAATAATTTTGTACAGCAGTGTTTAAAAGTTATATTTTGTTTAATACCCAGATATAGTTTCTTCTAAGTATTAATTATATGTATATTTCCTATATATAATCATAGATAATATCTCTGTAAATACGAACTTAATTCTCACAGAAGCTGAAAATCACACAAACACACCATTGTTGCAGCAGTAATCCTGTTTAGTATGAGGGGAACTGCAGGTTCAGACATTTGTATGCATTTGGCTTAGGAGCCAATGAGGCAAGCTACCATCTTTTTTCAGGATTATGACTGAAAGTTAGAATCCCCACTTAAACTATTAATTATACGTTTTAAAACTCAAAAACACACGCTGTTTTCTAGAAACAGTTGGCCATTGTCCCTTTTCTATTAGAAAGCAGGAGAGCACTTTGCTGGGATTTACATTTACTTTACATTTTAGTAATTTAGCAGACACTCTTATCCAGAGCAACGCACAAAAGTGATGTAGTTTAGGGGTTAATGTGCAAAAAGAACCTGAGCTACCTTGCCTTGATGACGAATACTGTGAGAAGGTATAAAGACTAACGCTACAAAGGAGATAACATGTTATCAAGAAACTTGCATAAGTCATACATACACATTGGAAGAATCATAGTCTAAGCATACACATGCATGTTATACATACACATTAAAAACACCATAGTCTAAGCATACACATGCATGTTATACATACACATTAAAAACACCATAGTCTAAGCATACACATGCATCATAAAAGGATACACGTGAAGGGCATCCTAATCGAATCATAAGATTTTTTATTTTTTTTTATGTTTAGGTTTATTAGCAACTAATCTTCCAGTAATTGCTGAGGTCTGAAAAACAGTCAGTAAATGTAGTGTTTTAATGGGAAGGGTGTTACTGGATATCTAAGCCCTACCACATCCTTCAGCTTGTTCGTTTGAGGATTGTATGGACTAAGGAAGCAAAGTTAGTACCACTGACTTCCTTTTTAGACATCTTGAGATCTTGTGATCGCACCTTTTGTGTCTGTTCAAGTATTTTTGCTAGTATGTTTGTCAGCATGCATAGGCATTCGTCAATATGAGCCGTAGAAAGGAAGTGTTGTGTTATGTTGCCATTGGAAACAGGGTCAGTGACAAAGGGACTGCTTCGACAGTTTATGCTTCCTCACATTTTAGTTAAACATGGAGACCATCAAGGAGAGCCGCAATTGGTGGAGCATAATTCATGTTCATGTTAAACATGGAGACCGTTAAGGAGAGTCGCCATTAGTGGAGCGTAATGCCAGGTTGCCCATTCTAGGCAAGATCATGGCGGGAAAATGCCAGGAAAATATCAGGCCAACATAAATGACCAAACAGTGGTCTGTCTTTTCTCTAAAAGCTTTCCTGGAGTAAATTGGATTTATGAAGTCCTGCTCTGTGGAACACAGGGAACCCGCCCTACGTAACCACTTTGGTGAGGTGAGAGGTTTAAGCTTCAGTACCCTCAGTTCCCCACCTACCTACAAAAAAATCATTCCTATTATGTGTTCCTATGCTAATTTGCTATCTGTAACTACGTGTGCAACCTGGCCTCCTACCACAGTGCAACGCCTTATCACAGATCATTAAAACCAATGCACTCCATTCAGTCTTTCATCTAGATGAAGGGGAGGATTGCCAGGTCAGAATCATATCCAGACGAAGGGCAGGATTGCCAGGTCAGCCTCATATCCTCCACGACTTCAACTCAGGCCAACAAAGCCAATATTTGCAAACAACGTGATTCATAAAGGCAACAAGCACAGTTTCCTGGATCTTGACAGGTAAATTCAAGGCTCAAGTGTCAATTAGGGCAAGCAGAGAATTTCAGAGTGCTGCTACAGATATCTGGCTGGTTCCTTAAATGGTAACTAATGTATGTTTACCAAACATAAGCTTATCTCTGTGTGGACCCAACTTTGTTTGCTTTTCAGCTTCATTAATTTATTTTCCTGTGGGGGTTCCGTTCTGCAAGACGTCATCAGAATGTATGTTTTGGCTATGTGTACCATCATCATGATGGGGACGAGTAATTGGTTGCTGAGCAACAGAAGAGCTCCTGCCATTGGTTCTGTGTATAAAGTCACGATTAATTCTTATGTACTTTCTCAACAGTGGCTCTAGTTCACGTTGTGTTTCAGTTCAATATTTCAGTAGCAGTACAAGTTGTGTTTCAGTACATACAATATGCAGGAATATTGGTGGAATTATGGAATGGCTGCCTGAAAATGATAAACACAATGCACAATGCACAATATATCTGACAGATCAATTGCCACCATCAAAACAAAATCGAAAACCTGATACATTATTGTCTGACAATGTTCTTTTTTGCGTAAAACATATTCTGTTCTGTTAAAGTCTAGATAAGAAGATACAAGAATATAATCCTTTTATCCTTTTACTACCCTATCCTGAAAATAGTTTTTAGAGATCACTGTCGTTAATGGTGCACCAAGGAGGAAACGTTCAAAATTGTACACATTTTACACATTTCTAATGTTGCTCTACTCTGGGGATGTGTAACTTTTTTTTAAAAAACCTCCCCCAAGCCACAGCCCTGTCCTCCCTAACTGCTGCTGATAGAAACCAGTCCATCCCAAGTCCCCGGACCAACTCGCCCAGTCCCATTTGGGGTTCAGATGGCTTTCTTCCAATGCACCCCCATATTACTGACAGCCTTCGACCCCGGAGAATTGCTTTGATCAAAGCCGGGGGTGGGGGGTCAGTAAGGAGGGGGACCCGAAGGCTGCAGTTCCCATCCACTCTAGCTCCAGCCTGTCTCTCCACCTCTGTCACCACCTGCTGGCGGCCAGCAGGGGGCGTCCAGAAGCTAAGTGGAACCTCTGTCTTGAACCTTCAGCTTCTACTCCCTCCACATGGAATGGTTACCTGCCACAGCGTTTTAAAAAGTTGAAATTCCTCCTTCTGTTACAGGTCCGTACAGCCCTGCCAACTATGTCATTCCAACCAACTGCACTTTGGCATTTTGTTTCCTGTCTTTGGTGAACAAGACAGGAACCTCTTTGTGAGTGCCACAGATACACAACACTCCTATGTATTTTTACAGTCCGGACAGAAGTTTAGATAACCTTCAAGGATGTGTTTTATACAGATGGCAATGCACCTGAATGGGAAGTCCACATGAAAAAGAGTCTGCTCCACAGACTGGTAAAAAAGAGACTTTGGACAGCCCTTCCTCTCTTGCAGGAGTCAAGCAGGAGCTTCAGTCCAGGTTGTATATAGTTGTTTTTTTAAAGTTACAACCAACAACCTGCAATGAAGATATTTGCCAGTTGAGCCTGGTAAACTGGGTGTGTCTCCCCCTATGTCTTGGGACAGTGGACCTAGCACAACAGGGTTGAAAATGTCTCAGTAATGCAGCCAGCCCTGGTGCCTGGAGTGTTTTGCGCATTGCATTGTTTGAACAATCATTGCTGTTTCATCATTCACCTTTCGTTTGGTGGAGGTGTGTCAGGAATTCCTGGCTGGTTAAGATCAGTGACTCCACCCATTTAGCCCGTCCACCTGTCCTGTCCCAGAAGCAGATCTTGACTGAGATATTATCCCAGCAGCTTCAGCACTCTGTCCACCTTTATCCGTCCACTTGCACATTTATCCGTGGGTCTGATCTACAGTTAGCCAAGTCGACAATCACTGAGAAATCGGTGGGTATTACAACTTATCTTTCAACTGGAAACTGGAAGCCATAATAACATGGCAAAATACTCGCGTCCCCTTTCCTGTCCCCATGCAGAAGCAGGGGCTTCACAGGGGACCGCTTCACATAGATTTTCACGTATTGTTTCAAGTTGTTTGTTTTGTGAGAAGAGATTGTGCTCTGACTCATTACACGTGGGTCAGCAAAGGCACTCCTTGAAGAAAAAGTTTCCCTTATTTCACTGTCGCGCTAAATATAAACTAAGGGTTGTTAAATATTTCCTTTGTCCAAGGCAACAACAGCACAGAGCTGTCAATCAAAGCAACATTTGAGCGGTTGGTCCAAATTTCTTTATGCCAGGCTGCCTCCTGGTGGTTTAGAGTTTAAAATGCATGGTCTCTGCAATGATTTTCCACTTGACAACAAACCACAAGTTTACTTAAATGTGTGTATACAGTCATTTCCTAATGATCTTAATAAGAACATTTTTTAACCATCAAGAGAAGGCCATTAGGTTTTAGAGCGGGGCTCCATGAAGCTATTAGAGGGCTGAACATACTTGATCAAATACTACTACTACTGCCACTACTACTAATAATAATAATCATAATGATAACAATAACGTTATTATTATTGTTGTTGTTTCACAAAGTTCCTATATAAAGGCGTCATAAAAATTTATATTAAAACTGTTATTGAGCATATTTAGGACAAAAGTAAAACTAACTCAAAATATGACTTAATAAGGCAAATGTAAGAAGGCAATTATGTTATTAATATGTTTGCCTTATTACATTTCATTTTCATCACTATCACCAGTATTTCCCATAAGACACTAACATGCCGTCTTTCGTTGTTCCTGAGGCTGTAATTCCTCCTTTTTAGCTACATGTTCGGAAGGCACCGTTTTAGGGTTCTTCTGAGCAGTGAAGGATTACACCAAGATAACGCTGCTTTGCTTTAAGCGGCTGTTTTTGAAACCCTCTGAAAAAAAGCGGATGCAGAAAAGTAAAAGGTGCCTTGCTCTCAGTGATATTCAATATACGCAAATGGTTAACTGATTTCTCTGCTAATCAAATATAATTAAATGCAAAATTCACATAATGAGTAACTCAGTGCTGAGGATGTTTTTGTTAATATTTAATAAATAATGACCTAAGCGCTGGTTATGAGTCAACATGGTATTTTCTCCAGACTTTCACCTAAATTGAACTGCCTTTAAAAAACGAAACTCTTTGAAGACTGTGAAAGGCAGTAACTGACGGGGGAACAGACGCCATGTTTCCACTGGGAGGGAAAATTGAGGAAGAGACTTTAACACCCTGCCGTGGCGTGGGCTCAGAGTTATTCAGCTGTAAAGTGTAAGTTGAGCCAGTATTCAATTCTCTCTCTCTCTCAACCTATATGAAGCAGAAATCCCTGTTAAGGGTGGTGCTGTCTTCAGAATCATGCGAGCAGGGGACTGCTGAGGGAGGCCAGGGGCGAAGGCAGGGGTCAGTGTTATTTCATACAACATGTAGGCAGGAGGGTAATGGCCCCCAAATTCTGATAGATCTTCTGTTTGTTCCTTTGCCAAAGCTGCTGTCTTTCTAACTACAGGGCCTAGCACCATTTGTCTTGTAGCAATAAAAAAATACTAATTGCAGCCGTTAAAGTGTCTATTACACTTTGCCTCCAGCTTCTAATTAAGTTATAGTTATATGACATCACTCACGTCAATACCAACAAAAATCTTGTGTGGAAATGCTTGCAAAAGGTAAAAAGCAAAAGGATCAAATATTTTATGTCCATGTCTGTAATCTTTATAAGGCTATCTGCCTGATCTCACACCATGTTCCGATTATGAAAATGATGACACATTTATGCTTGGACCCATTTATGCCCCATCAGCTGTGAGTGGAACTTGACACAACCAGAGAGAAATTTCTCCACAGTCATAGGATCCATTTACCCTCCCCAAATCTTCACCCCAACCCTTTTCCTTACCTTAACCATTGGGGGAAATTACAATAATAGACCGCAGATCAGTGTTCAGGGGAACTTCTCCCCTACTACAGATGCACGTCCTCATCATGCGCAAACACTTCCACTCATTACCAGTGGGGGCACTAGTCAGGTATATGTAAACATGGGTTGAATTCTGAGGCACAAACAATTGAGACATTATAACTGGTATCCTGTTACGAATCCATTTAGAGTTTGTCTTCGTCTACAATCCTATTCTCAAATCTACATTTAAAGAAAAAATGTCAAACTGCAAATCGGAAGTAGGCTGAGACTTGGATATGAGTATGATTCATAGAAAATGCATCCAACAACACCTAATATAGTCCAGACTATTTTGTCGCATACTGGAAATATCTGTTGTAAGGACAACTTGGGCCAAGGCGCTGACCCAACTGAGATGTGTCAACGAAACCCAGACACCAAAAATGTGGAAAGCTGATGTAACTGTCCACACTGGCACTTTTTAATGAAGTGCAGATAGCAATTTTTAAGGGCCAAGCTATAACGCTATCCTGAGGTCCACCATATTCATTCATACCCTATTTAAACCTGACTATGATTCAACAGAACTAAAATGGAATATTTTATTTTTGATTAGTGTGGTATTTAATACACACAGACGCATTTTCTACAAATAAAACACAGCAAATATAACCTCATATCAAATTTCTGCAGTCTGGAAATGTATATTATGCCCTGTGATTTCTTTCCACTTAAAACAATGTAACACAGTTGCAAGGACATCTCTCTGTATAACCCACCAGGTTTTTCGCAGGTTTTCAGACATCTCTCTGTAAAACCCACCAGGTTTTTTCACAGGTTTTCAGACATCTCTCTGTAAAACCCACCAGGTTTTTCTCAGGTTTTCAGACATCTCTCTGTAAAACCCACCAGATTTTTCTCAGGTTTTCAGACATCTCTCTGTAAAACCCACCAGGTTTTTCTCAGGTTTTCAGACATCTCTTTGTAAATTTCCCTGCTAAAGGCCAGGGAACTCTCAAAAATTGTGTGTGGACAAACAAGTCAAAAACACTGACTATATAGCTATAAAACGATGACGATTTCCATTGGTTATCGGAAAGGAAACATGAACAGTTGCCACCTTGCCGGGAAGAGGATGCAGGGAAGGGTATCTTGCTACCATGTGCTATAAGAAGGGCTCATGTGATGCAGCTAAAAGTTTTAGCTCTCTAAATCAGAATACAATGTCTTCAAATCTACCATTCACCGTTGACTGGATGGATATGGTATTTCAAGTGAACCTTCACAGGTAATATTTCACAGAATAAAAAAGTAATAAAACAACACGATTAAGCCAAGGAGCCTCTTTAGCTAGAAAAATACTCTTTAAGGAGATATGTTATAGAGAACTCATGTTTAAAAACATTTTTTGGAACATTTGTTTGGGGGGGTTGAGATTGGCTTGGGGGAAGAAAAAACTTAGAATGGATTTGCCAGTGCCTTAAGTTCAGATAAAACAAAAATGGAGCTTCACAGACGTGCTCACCAGCGTTATGTTTGGCACCGAAAATGTGAGCTGCATGCTGGGAGCAACATCATACCCACTTTGAACTGAAGTTGAAGTAGATCTGTTTTTCTCTGGTGATGTTCTTGGTACTGGTGCCCTTGTTAGAATAGAGGGGGAAATGAATTCAATTGAATTTAAAATCCAATCAAACTTACATGGTTTGAACCCAAAAAATCGGTTCTCTAAAGAAAACCCATACATCTGATGGAGCTGGATAAATTCTACAAAGAGGAATGGTCAAAATCCAGGAGGAAACTAGCCTTCCACAACCTGTGAAAACGCAACAGGAAGCGTCTTACAAGCAAGATCAGAGGTGGATGTACAAATGATTACAGGAGCGTGAATTAATTCATGAATTAATTTTCATTTTAATGTTTTTGGTAGTATTTAACAAGGGTATGAATAAATACGGAGGGCACTGTATATAGTATTTTCACATCGTTTATTAATTTATTATTATCATTCTTATTATATTGTCAGTTAGCTAGCTTGCTACTACATGCGTACAATACTGAAAATTACACACACAAAAAACACAAAGTGCTCAATTTCCACAATAACCAAGCAGACCTGGTTTCTGGATTTCCGCTACGCCACACATTAACTAAACAGTGGAGCACAAACGAGCCTTCGTTAGTAAATCTAATCATTCAACAAATTGAACAATAGAGTTTAGAGAAACAAAATCAGAAGTCTCTTCATCACTTCAGAACTAGGGTATTAACCCTTTAGCATTGCTAGATAAGCCTAAGTATAGCAAAAACACATTAAATTAAATTAGTTACACTACACAATATGTTCAAGGCAACATAACCATTTTCTACACTAAACAGGATTATCAATTTGTGTCATTGTATAGCTCTTCATTACCTCCTAGTGGACAGATAAAGTAATGTTTTTAAATGATAACTTGCAATGGATAGATGCCTGGGATTTGTTCAGGAAATAAGTAGTTTAAATAAATAAGAATCTGGTTCTTTCGTAATTGGTCTGAAAAAAATTAAATATCCCTGTATATATCTGATCGTGAATGTATGTACATATGGCAGTGCAGAAAATTAAATGCTCCAAAGCGGTTTGGGTTGTTGAATCAATTGCACAGGGAGTAAGTAAATCTGTTGGGCCACTGAAAAAATACATTCTCATAAACCGTTGTTGGGGATTAAAAAGTTTTTATTCATCAGCAAATGGTCTGGCATCCCCTAGACCCGGGCATACTAAAGTGTTTCCCCTTAACGACATTACCCTCGTTAGCAGCGTTCCTGGGAAAAGGCCCAGGGTGGCTTGGTTTGGAAGCCTTATTCCACGTGGTGTTTTGGTGTGTTTGGAATCAGTTCTTTCCGAACGGTAAGCTTCAGTCTGCAATGATGCCTGTAAGTTTGAAATGTAGACGTAGGCTTTGTAAAGCAACAAGCGTTTCTTGTATCCAGACTTATTAGGGCATATTGTTGGATGACCGCATAGTGTGTGTGAAGACAGCTTGGCGGTGTGCATTGGCACCGCACAGTACTAGTGTACTTGCTTCTAATCCGACTTCGGTCACCTCCTGTGAGCAGTTCGTAATTCCTCCAGGTGTACACGTGACTTGCCTCTGAGGGCTACAGCCTTCTCCTATGGTCAATTTGTGAGTTAGATTGATTGGCTGTGTGCGTGCGTGGGTGTGTGTCTCCTGCCCCATGATGAACCGGCGTTCTGTCTGGGGTGTGCCTGTGTCTGTCATTGAAGGCTCCAGCGACCCTGAAATGTATTACGCAGTTTCTTAAAATGAACTAATATGTTGTTACCTTTAAATAATTTCAATATCACACATTGTTTCTTGGAGTAAAAAGACCAACACATATGTTTTGATTTAAGACCATTCGTATAAACACAGAAGCAAGCGGAGCAGTAGTAGTTTAGCCTGATATCTTTTTTTAATGGAGCCATTAGGATAACTTTTGTTGTCTACGATGAAAAAACAGCTTTAACTAAATCTCAGGGTCGTCATCATCATCATTTCAGTTGATGAGGTTTCATTGGTGTGCATACATTTAATGTTACCATATCTCATTGTAAGAGTTTTTTTTTTTTGTTTGCTTTACTGCAGGTTCTACTGCATGTCCCACAGGTTCTGCAAATTCCATGGCAACATTTCTATTTCTGAGATACACTGTAAACTCGTGTTAACACTAGTGTTTTCCTGTGCTCAATGGACTTGCCAGTACCCCTCATCTGTGTGTATTCAAGACACAAGTAAACTCATAATTCAGTGGACAAGTGTAACACCTGAAACTATTAAGAGAACTAAGCAAGCAGGAAGGAAACACTGCTTTCAGCCAATGGAGGGCCAGCGTTCATCTGGTTGCCCTGGACTTGACCTTTGCTCTGCCTTTAGATCATGCAGGATGACATCACCCGCCCAGTGAGGTCAGCCTAGACACATCCATATTCCACATTGGTCTGCACAATGTGCTTCTGTTCCTTACTGAGGAAAAACTGCATGGATGGTGCAGATGAAATAATTTCAGACTGAAAACACCGGAGGGGGAAAAATAGAATACAGGAATCTTAATTTAGCTCCATGTATAACAAGTTGAGCCATTTGATTCCATTGCCATTTTTCTTCCTGAAAGTTTTGAATGTGATGTCAACTTATCATTAAGGAATAATCTTAACCCTTTTCTTTTCTGCCACTGTGTATGCATGTAATGAAATAATCCTCACGATCTGCATGCATCAGCATACAGTAGCCCTGTTAAATCAGCATGGTCCCCACACAGCAGTTATAGCGGGGCAGCCGTGTTGGATCAGCACTGTCCCCACACGGCAGTTATAGAGGGGCAGCCGTGTTGGATCAGCACGGTCCCCACAGAGCAGTTATAGCGGGGCAGCCTTGTTGGATCAGCACGGTCCCCACACAGCAGTTATAGAGGGACAGCCATGTTGGAT
>JAOYSI010009625.1:6667-23624 GCA_025775065.1 Hiodon alosoides | reverse complement strand
ATCAGCACGGTCCCCACACAGCAGTTATAGAGGGACAGCCATGTTGGATCAGCACGGTCCCCACACAGCAGTTATAGCGGGGCAGCCGTGTTGGGTCAGCACGGTCCCCACACAGCAGTTATAGAGGGGCAGCCGTGTTGGATCAGCACGGTCCCCACACAGCAGTTATAGCGGGGCAGCCGTGTTGGAAAAAGGCAATTAAACAGGTGTGTGACCACGACATTATCACTTTTGTGCTGGTCTTTTTCCCCTCCATGTGTTTAAGCAAAGATATTACTGACCTCCAGAACTGTCAGGGGCATAAAACATTACCTGTCATCGAAAACTGCAGTTTTTCCCTTTAAAAATAATGTAAATCTCTGTCTAGACCTATATTAACAAGGGTCAGA
The DNA here is from genome assembly GCA_025775065.1 of Hiodon alosoides. Classification (NCBI taxonomy): domain Eukaryota; kingdom Metazoa; phylum Chordata; class Actinopteri; order Hiodontiformes; family Hiodontidae; genus Hiodon; species Hiodon alosoides. The sequence continues at coordinate 23,235 of JAOYSI010009625.1, read as the reverse complement.
AAGCGGCCCTAGAGGCCCCTGAAACCAAACAATACCAACAAACAGGACATTCATTGCTTTATCGGCAAAAGTACAATTGTATTGTACGTTTGGGGGAAAAAAAAATATACCCATGAAACATCAGTAAATTTGCTTATATTATTCCACAATAAAGTGCAAAAATAGAAAAATTACAGACTTATATTTCCTTTAAACACACATTGGCCAGATAAGTTTGCCCAGCACCATGCAGAGTTTTAATTTGTTTGCTGTTGCATGCTTCACTGTAAAAGAACTACATTTAATAAGCCTGTTTAAATGAAGTGTAGAGAAATTCCCTTAGCAGAAAAAAGTAATTTACCAACACTGAGACTCCAGCTTATATGGTCAATAATGCTGGTAATATTTTTTAAAGAAGCAAATTTTGTTCTGAAATACACTGTAAAATTTGCAATGTACACAGTATTAAAAAATAACTTACAAATGCATAATCCCATTGTGAAATAGTTTGGGATTTAAAATGCCACCAATTGTGTTGTACTTTCTCCAGTCAACATATTTATGTTTCTGTCTCTAAAGTTCTTGGAGGTCCAGAAAGCATGTGGTTTTTCATTGTAGTCAGTACCACCCAAGGAAAAATTTAACAAATTATTATATATCACTTTTAGTTGAAAGTAATGAATAGGTACTGAATTTGTTATGCAACTATCTGTTGGGTTATTTGTTCAAGTTCATGTTTAAGTTTAATTTAAAAAATAAAAAAATAAAAACATAATTTCATAATTGAATACCCAGAGTAATGAAAATATATATATATATATGTTTATTAAAACAGATTTAAGAGTAAAAAGTGCTTTTGTATGATGTCGAAATTTTGTATTTGTCAAAAATGAAAGCTGGTGTGTGCCAGATGTTTTGAGGCTATTGTTTGTAATTTATTATTAACTTATTTTCTCTAACAATGTCTGATTTAAGGATAATCTCCACTCAAAAATATGTTTTTAATCTAATATTTGAATCAACATTTTGCCATTTATGATGGACCATGGTGCAGTTTTCTGTGCAAACTCTAATCTCACATCTACTATTAAACTCTACTCACATCTAATAATAAAGACACGTACAATTCATTTGCATCTCAGATAAGGAAACTAATGAGGCTTAATCCCTTGTCAATCCCTCCTCAGAGAAGACATATCCAGTCAGGTAAACAGTCTGGGGCCATTTCGTCAAATTTCTCACATTATAGCCTTGCAGGTTTTAAGCCTAGGACACACCTGTACTGACAGCCAGATGTCTGACTTCTTTCTCCATACCATCCAGTTGGTGTGTGTCAAAAATGTTGCCGGTTGTCAGAGGTTACTGAAGGTTGTCGAACCTTATCTGACATGTAGAATCGGTCTCTGTCAGGTATGGTGAGGAGTGAGGGTTTATTTGACTCAAAAAACAGGCAAACAGATAGAAGAACAGCAGGCAGGCTTGGAATCCAGGGACAGTCAGAGTTCAAAAGACAGAATTCAGTAATCCAAACGATTGGCAAAATCAAGGACATAAACGGGCAGGGGTCACAACAGGCAGCAGAACAATGAACCGCTGGAAAGGCTCAGGTAAAACCACTGGCACGATCTGGAAGAAATCAAAGAAAAGGGCAGGGTAGAAAGGGTGGAGTCAACTGAGCACCACAGGTGAAGCTTGTGAGATAATCAATGTTCTCAGGTGAGGGGTGCGTTGGTGGGCAGGAGCAGGGGGCGGGGCATGGTGACACATCTAACAACAAAAAGCAAAACCATGTGCTCTCACAAAAACAAACCAAATGGGGCAGCTCAGGCTGAAGTTCTGACAGTGTCGGCATTGAGATGAGTTTCTGACTTTAAGCCAATCAAATGAAAGACTGCAAAGTCATGTGAAAGGGTATGAAAGAAGCACAGTTACCATCTACCACATATTCATGCAAACGATTGGTCAGATTTCATCTGAACTTCAGCCCGTCAGGTGAAGGCACGCTGATGAACCATCAAACTCAGACTGGGGTGTCCCGGGTTTTATAGCTACCTTGCAACAACCCTCAGGACCCTTTCCTCACAGTTAGGCAGTTAAGAGATGAGTTGGCCTTTGTGTACCAGGGCCGGTCACTCCTGCATGTGTCTGACTCACCCTTAAACATCATAAGGTTGTCAAAAGGTTGTCTCAAGGCTGTCAAAAGGTTGTGTCGTGCCGGCGGAATGACCTGCCTGCCACAGCAAACTGAAAACTAATCTCTTCCAAGAGCACAGCCCTGAATCTCGCCCTAGGAACCCTGATTGTTAAGCCTTGAATTTGTTTTGCTGTTTATAGAGTAGATTTATTGTTTGTACTTGACTTGTACATTATCTCCTCACTAGCACTTGTCTTGGTAATTCCACGCTGACACTTAATCTTTGGCACTTTTGCACGTCGCTCAGGTAAAGACCTGCTAAATGACTAAAATGTCTACGAACGCTTAAGGAATTCATGGTTTTGTAGTCTGTGATTTCCCGTGGTGTCTCTCAGCACGCCAGGATCTGCGTTTGGAGTTCTTGCCCCTCAATGTTGGGAGACCAGTCATTTATTAAAAAGCTTGAATAAAATGCTCATCATAGAGCCAGACCTGTTAGGGCTTGCCACTGAAGTAGGTCAATTATTTTCAAGGTTTTATTTTTTTGTGCTTGGTTGAGATTACAGCAGTGTGACATGGTCTTTTAATGTCCTTTCATTTCCAGACTCACTTTACTTTAAAGAAACAAAACGTACCATTAGCACCTCCACGCAGGCACAATTTATGGATTGCAGCCGAATACACTTTTACTGCAAGCATTACACACTGCAGGTGTTTTCGTTACTGACTGCCTGTGTTTCTGGTTAAACGCTGCAGTGGCCTTCACTCAGGCGCCAGAAATGACGACTTCTGGAAAAAAAAAGCCCACAACTCACACCTCCTGTTACTTGTGAGTTGTTTGTTTAAGTTTTTCGGGGTTTTTTCCGACTCAACAGCGACTCAAAAAAGGGATTGGTTCGCCCCTGTAGTGCGTCCCCCTGGCAGCACTCTGCAGTAAATCCCAGTCTGACCTTGCCATTTTTATCAACGGTTTTTGGTCACATGACCACCTCCTCTGTCCCATAAGTCGATCTCTGGGGTCTCTTTCTTGGCTCTTCAACTGGGTCTCCTAGAAAATAGGGGTGGCTTACAAGATCTGTCACTTCCTCCAGTGGAAGAAATGAGGGACATTAAAAACCAAGTGTAGGGCCTTCATTTGCTGATTGTGACCAGGAGAGCACACCAGCGGCAGATTGGCAGAGTGCCGCCCAGGCAGTGGCTCAGTCGGTAAAGACACTCATGTCATTTGCTGATTGTGACCAGGAGAGCACACCAGCGGCAGATTGGCAGAGTGCCGCCCAGGCAGTGGCTCAGTCGGTAAAGACACTCATGTCATTTGCTGATTGTGACCAGGAGAGCACACCAGCGGCAGATTGGCAGAGTGCCGCCCAGGCAGGGCTCTTCGCTTACAGGCCTCCCTTGCCAGCTTCCCAGATGTCTGCAGGCTGGTAGTGGCTTTGAGAGGGACGTGCCTCTCCACCAACATTCTTCTACCTGAACCAGAGCTCGAAGGCGACTACATTTGGAGGAAACTAATTTACTTCCTCTCCCTCCCCATGATTGGTTGCAGTAGTCATGGCGACGAGCTTAAATGTTACTCTATGCCTATTTAAAGCATAAATGGAGCCCCTCAGCCCTCAGATTCTAATGTGAAACAAAAACCATTTGCAGAGAACTAAAAAAGGTTCTTATTTTTGTCCTTTAAATTTCAGAGAAGGAAAGTGATTATAGGTGATCAATTTATAGGCAATACTAATGATTTAGGTCATGGTTGTTTGGAGAGAAAATTTATCAATTAATTGACTTAATTTGATCATTGTGATTCTGTCTATTAAGTTCAAACTGGTTTTGAATTGCCACATCTGTGTCCAACTGCTTCATAGCTCTTTGCGAGTAACACATGTGCTTTAGTTTCATCTACTGGACCACAGACATCTAATATCTGTTATTAAATACCTGTGACAAATAACAGCCGTTTAGTATACTGCCCAAGTTCAGACATGTTCGACAGGTTGAATAAAATAAACTTAAAAACATTTACAAATCTTTGTAAATGTAAATTAATACGTTTTCTCCCATTTCCGCATTTTTTTTTTCCATTTTAGACTTATCAATAAAGTAGAGCACTGGAGAAAATCATATTTTAATAATTAAAAGTAACTACACCGAAAGGTAAACTTTTGCACCCAAGATGACAAACCTTCCAGTCCTTAAAATGCTAAAATTTGTAAAGTATTTGATCAAATAATATATGTATATAATCAAAATATGTATATTATTTGAAATACAGTACTTTTGTAAAACGTGAGTGTGTTTTTTTTTTTTTTTTTTACACACGTGAATTATCTAAAAGAAGAGATTTAGTGAGGCCACATCCCGGACCATGTGTACTTAACTACAGAAACTGAAAGTTGCCTCCACGGTGTTTTACCTCTCATTAAGCGCCAGCAGATGGCGAAATAGCGTTAAAAGCAAAAGCTTTACCCTTTCTCAAAACCACAGAGTTACCACTTCTAAGCAACTAAGCATTGCATGAATTAAGCGTGGCATATAGGGTCAAATCTACTGGAAAGGCTTAAAAAAGCCAATAGCCACAACAAACATGACAACAATGACGTATTCATTAAGCGAAATATAAAATATTAGGCAAAAATTAAACTGCGTACAATAGCAGATTTTATCGGAAAAAAAACTGCATTCGTGTACGCATGCATGTGATTTGACTGTATTTATTCTTACTTGCTTCCAAAACCATTCACGGCGATAGAAAAAAAACGCTTCGACCGCAGAAACGCTATGACTCTAAAAGCTGGTTCGCCGCAGATCACTCCCTTGCACACTAAATTTGACAGACCTGGTGTTAAAAGGGAAACAGCAAGCGGATGTTTAGTATTTAAACAGAACAAACGCGGCGACCGAAACTTGAGCCCGCATTAGCAATTACCTTTGCAAGCAAGAATTGAGCGCTGTGAAATGCCTTCCAGGAACGCGCAGTACAGCAACCGCACGTGGTGGAAGGCCCTTAGGGGTGCATGGGTGGCCATTCCTTGAAGCCAGCTCAGTGACTAGACGGCCCTTCTCGGACTCAATAAATGCTTATTCAAAGCGCAGTGCTGTTACTTGGAACCCAACGAAGGTAACCTAATCGTTTTAATTGAAACATAACAAATATATGTTATGCACAATTTATAATCAGATAAATTAGATTTAGACAAAATAACGGATTTGGTTTGCTTCGAATAACTGGTGGTATTTTATTTCTGGCCCTTATTCTACCTAACCCCCTCTGCACACCTGTAACTTCCAGCTACAGCAGAATTTGCACTGTGTAGCGAGCGAACAGAGTTGAACGTCAGTCCAAGTTAAGGTCCAACGCTTTAGAGGTCATGTTGGATAAGTGCTTAAGGTGGAACTGTTTTGGCATAACGACTGCTGGCTCTATGTGACATGCTGTGACATCTGTGTGACAACATCTTACCGGAATTGCTTTTCACTGAATCGTTATAGACCAGCTCCGAAGGTGAAAGGCCTAAGCTCGAAGCGTCAACAGACGAGAACGTTCCTGCGAACAGGTTTCTACCGAATGAGCGCTTTCACTTTAAAGACCTTCAACTCATTACACATTGATGAGTAATGGGATTTAGAGATTGCCATGACGAAGAGATAGAACTCCCGGAATTACGTAATATTAAAAGTGACCTTCGACGGTTCTATCGCGTGCAAATATTGTCTATAAACATTAAAACAGTGTTACCCAAAATATTGTATAGCCTAGGCCTAGGCTATATAATATTAAATATCGGCATACAGAAAAACTGCCAACAGAACATGAACGCCGTAAAAAAAAAAAATTTTCAACTAAGGTAAATCGCGTCTCAAATGTTAAAATACAAATACCGCGCAAAATTAATTTGATAACATCACATTAATCATTCGTTCGTTGTTGATTTCCAGTCGTCCGTGTAAAATATTACTTTTCTCTCTCTCTAACTAGGGAATGTTTTCCGGGACTACTTTTTGTTGGGTTCCGAGCACAATTTTGTTTTTTTAATTTTTTTGCAGTCAGACAGATTAAAGATAAAGCAATTAAAGATAAAGATAAAGCAATTAAACTTTTCCTCGAATGAATTTGAATGAAGGGCTCCATTTATGGTTTGATTTAATTCCGGTTTACCAGGTTTACCTGGTTTTTAATTTTTTTAGAATTTCGAATTCCAGTTTTAAGTTATTTGTTTTTTATAACTATTGGATAAGTAGCCAACTATTTGGCTTTAAGATCATTTATATAAATTACTATATATTGTATAGATTATACATTTACTGTGATCACTTAGGGCATGTCCTCTTATCCAAATTTAACGATTCACACGATGGTAATACCCGGACACTAGTAATTGTTCCGTAAATAATCCAGTATCAATGGTAATAAATTATTAAACAAAACACACCCGTCTGCCACTTTGTTGTTGGCGATCTTCAAAATGGACCTTACTTTTAAATTCACCACCAGGTGAACTAGAGCTGTATCGAAAGAATCGGCTATTTGATTGAGATTGCAACCCCTTCGTTCCTTAGAAGCGGGCGCAGTTCGGAGTCCTCTAACTCTGCGGTAAGATGCGAAGCACTCAGTTTATTAAAACGTATGTGCGTAAAAACGTATTTGATGGAAATTAAATTAAAGTGAGAATTGGGTTCGTTAGTGAATCTATTGCGAAGTATTCGCAACGATACATTGACGCAAATGTGCGATCGGATTATTATCGGTTTCTTTTATATAAATTTTATTTTAAAACACCACGAATTACTTGGTAAATTTCACGCGCCAGACTCGCACAAAAGTTAAATTATAGCCTTCCACAAAGGAATTACCTGCAAGCATTTCTATGTTTTTCCTTGCCCTGACTAGTGGATGATGTGCGTAGATTTACAGAGCGCGCTCAATCGGACTCTTATCCCGCGATGTCAGTGTACTGTACTGGAGAGGATGAACGAAATTATCTCTCTCGACATGAGATTAAAATCTATGGACAACAAATTATGTTTATAGCACTTTTATGTTATAAAGAAAGATTTAGGCATGAACGAATTGGAAAAGTAATGATTTACATTACCTGTAAAGTCCCGTTGCGTTCACTCGCTAAATGCATGAGGGAACCTGATTCCTTCGTTTTCGTATCAATGCGAGTAAATATTGTTATCGAGGAGAATATGACATTATCAGACATTATGATAATCATGACCGCGATGATCATACTATTAAACCGGTCTTTTACCCTAAATAAAGTTCTGACAGTTGAATTAAAATAAATTGAGTTTGACCATATGTGTCACAACACACACACGCACACACACACACACACAATTTGATGCTTAAAGTTTTAAACTATATACATGGTATGCAGAGGAAAAGCATCGAGACGATACGACAAAAGCAATTCACACGTTTATATTTTTTGCATTTTAGCAGCTTCAGACTTGGGAGCGAAATCCGGACAGGTTGTTATAGCTACCCAATCCACAGGGGTCCCCATGTCAATTTAAACCTCACTGACCCCCACCCCCTACCCGCACCCTCCTCCTCCCTCTTTCTCCCTTTAAACAACATTATATATCACACACGGCATGCCGATGCCCACAAGTTCTAATGAGTACTAAAACACTATCTTCTTGCAATTAGCTCATTCCTGTGTGTGTTCAGCCTGACTGACACGGGGAAAAAAGAGCGCGAGGGAACAGTATCATCAGAATTCCCCCTTTGGCAATACATGCTGATTGGGTCCCAAAAGCAAGCTGCTTTAAACTTTTTAATATTTGACTCCCGTGTTCTGCCTTGACTGGTCGTAAAGGACTGTCTCTCTGAAGCTATTTTCAGACCAGAGAAACAATTTGGTTTGCATTGAGATTTTTTTTTTCATTGCAAACGTGTGTGTGCGCGCGTGTGTGTGTGTGAGTGCGTGTGTCTGAGGGGAAAATGTTTTCCGAAACTTTTTCAAGGATGATCTACCTTGGATGTTTCCTGTTTCTTTGCGGGTTTACGCATGTCATGGCAAGTTATCCTATCTGGTGGTAAGTTTGATTTTGCTTAACTTTTTTCGGTTGGCAGAGATTTAGTCAAATGTCATTCTAGATTTGTCTGCAATTATCAATATTTTAGATTTTATTCAGATCTGCTGTATTAGTTTTCTATTTCTCTCGTAATACTATTATCCCCTACAGTACACACGAAAACATGAAACGCAAGACAGTGCAGTGGCATTATTAAAATGTATCAGATAGTAGTTTAAAGAGATTCCGTGCTTTGATCAGGTTGGAAAACACTGGCGAAATTCAATATGTAACAGTACTGACGTGACAACCTGAAGGTTATTTTTTTAGCAAGTCAAGTGAAATTCTGTAAGAAGTGAGAAGTCGCAGGAGTACTGATGCACATAGAGGCTTAGAAGTGCGGCAGTAACTGCGTTAAGGAAACTATTTTAAAAATAATAATAATAAAAAATTACAGATATGATTATATAGACGCCTCACCGACACTAGGGGTAAAGATATTTGTGCACAAATGTTGCGATTATTCAAAAGTTGTTTTAGAGTTTTTACAACAAACAGGTGCGCGCAGTTTATTACACTTGTTAGTACACAAGTTAGTAGCCTAACTTGCATTGTCATATAAGTCAGTTTAATGGAAATAAACTGGGCATTATACAGTTTAAGAATGTACTTAGTTTCGCAGAGAAATCTGAAATGTTTATTAAATGATAGCTTTAGAGTGGGGTGCGTGGGCTGCATAATACTAATAAACAATTCACAATATTTTAGAAAATGTTGCGTAGATGCTGGATTGAGGACTTGTTGGTGTTTTCTTTTTTTCGTTCACAAGAAGCATGTTATTGTTTGATCTGCTGTTCTTAGAGATTAGCTTCATTTCAAGTTTCAGCAGATCACACCCTCGACTAAAAGCAATACAATTGAGTAATCTGGCCTTGTGCCGGGTTGTGTGACTTTACTGCCGGGTCGCGTAGTGCATTTGGAATCATTTAATCTAAATAAAATTAAATTGCTTTGCGAGATGTCAAATTACTAAGGTTAGCACACAGCATATCTTTCTTTATCGGAATTCGTGGTACTGGATTCTGGAAATGTGGATTTAAATTAAACGCCGCGCAATGTACAGGAAACAGTGATATCTTTAATCGTCAGGTTAAATTAATTATAATAGCGAAATACTCAACTAAAATTTAGTGGTGGCAAGCATATACATTTGAAACGAGCGAGCTGAAAGGAAGTTTACTTTATCCTGTGTTAAAATTATATGTGTCGTAAATAATATTATTATAAATAATATTATTTTTTAAATATTATTTTTAAATGACCAAATATCCAGTCGGGCGAATACAAAGGTAGACAAGACATGTAATGTTGTTGTGTATTGTTTTACTGATCAGGAAATATAAGAAGGAAAAAAAGAACGATGTTTTTCGTTCGAACAAAAACAAAAGATTTATAACTTTTGGTTGAAATAGAATTTCAAATGAGTTTTTAAAGTTTTTTAATGTCTCGTAAAAGCAAGGATAATTCCACCTTTTCATAAGATGTTCACCTGAATGAAATGTATAAAAAGAAAGTCATTTGACAGCGTCAAGCGACATCTCATTAGAAATTCCTCCCGCATACCGGATGAAGTATTTGAATAGGTTATGTAATTATCATTATTAAACCACTGATCTTATGACACATTTGTTTCATGTGGCCAAATTCTTTAAATGTTGACAGATATACGGCAGAACCTTCTTCTTTTTTTTTTCTTTTTTTTTTTTTTTTTGTCGATATACTAATTCGCCACAATCTTGTGCTTCCATTACATTTTTTAGTCATATTATGAATTCCTTTCATGTGTTATTCCAATTCTACGAACATCTAATTTAGGCTCAACCAGTTAAAACAACAGTGCGTCTGTACAATATTAATTCATTTTTTTAAATCACTCACGTTGGCTCTTATATGTCAGTAGGCATCGAACCCATAAAAAGTGACGCCTACAATAGTAGGGACGCCAAATAGTTTTCAGTTTCCTCTTAGACCATTAGGCTAAGTTATTGTCTGCGAAACCTGGCAGTATAGCTGCATTTATCCGTTTGGGGGGCATTTACAAAAGTGGAACGAGTTTCCTGTACAGACCATGTACTGCGGACGCTTCCAAATTATAATGAATAATTTTAGTATTTAGTTATACAGACAGCAATAATATACTAAAGCTGCGAGCATACATACACACATATATCTGTGTGTGTGTGTGTGCGTGTGTGTGCGTGCGCGCGTGCACGTATGTAACCCTTATTATTTGTTTTAATTTTCTTATTGTACATGCAACAATTCAAATAGAAAAATTAGGGTTAAGAAATTTTAAAAGAAAGAAAATAACCATTTAAAAACCCATTGGTCACCTTTCATACTGAGGGGACTACGATTATTATTATTATCATTATTATTATTATTATTATTAGTATTATTATTATTATCATCATTATTTATTAACAGTATTTATCGAGGAGTTAATCACCATGGCATGGTTTACAGGTTTAATCACTGCCACCCACTTTAGCAGTGCACAGTCATTAGTCACAGGATGCGGATAGATGCCTCAGTCCACCGACCTGTTGTTTACGAGCAGCCAGCTTGCTCAACCCAGCCGAGTAATAAGTCAATGGCACGATATTCTGGTGTCTTACTCTCAAAATTTGCGTAATTCTTTTTTGTCTGAGAAACTACTTCTGTGAAAAAGCGGCCTACATAAAATGTTTAGTCTATTGGTCTACCGTTCATCTTATTCGCGGTAACTGTTTCTTTCTTTTTAAATCAGTTAAAAGGCACACAAATGCTCTCTGAGGTAACATTTTGATACCTTTCTCCTCTAAAACAGAGGAAACCTCAAACTCTGCAGTGAATAGGAAAAGCAGCACGATTTATTGTAGTAGAAATACTTTTTTCCAAGAGACAACCAGAAACATATAGTCAACAATAGACAGTATGCTTTTACTCATGCGTTTACTGAAGTTACAACTAAGTCTCCTCTCATTTAGGCTTCGGAGTGAAGAGTGTATTTAATTGGTATCTGTCAGTAGAGCACTGGTATACTATCGCAAGAGCATCTTGAGTGGCCTGCCTTAGAGTGACAGGAATTTGAACGCAATTACTTTTTGAACACAATTACTTAAAGTATGAAGTTATTATTGTTCCTTTTCAGATTGAATGGACTGATAACACGGGCATAACTCCGTGGCACTCACTGAATGGCTCCATTCACACAGCCCTGCTTATTGTGAAGTGGCAGTCTGTCCCTGGCAGGGGCACAATCTAGCACCTGTCTCTTATCACTGAGGGGGGCAGTGTAACAGACAGATAGACACCGCAAGACGCGCCACGCACAGTCCCAACCATCATCCTTTTTGATCACGAAAAAACCCAACATTGACCGAGTGTCCTGCAGTGGTGCCTGACCTGGGTTCCAGAATCCCACAGTCTCCGGCCATGGGTTTCCTCACCATTCCTGGCATTTGATCTATACCAATGTCATTGACCAGTGTTCCAGTGAGGGGTTTCCTGTGGTTGCTTCTTTTTCTCTGTACTATTCATTTCTCAACTTTGTCCGTTCTTAATTGATTGGGTTTGTTTATACATCTTCCTTACTCTTAAAGAGCTGGACCTATGACCAATAGGATCTGCTGAGCTGTGGTACAGAACCAGCGTTCGGCTATGAGACCAATGAACAAATGAAAAACTGCATGGAAATTTGCTACTGTGCTTTTGTCTGGTGCCATTGCTCTTCATAATGTTCATATAATACTAACAATGGCTGTATTAGTAAGGTTATATAAGTAAGTCAAGGTATTTGTACGCGGTAAATGCGGATATTTAAAGCCTTTGGCTCAAATGTATGTATATATATATATATATATATATATATATATATATTATAGTTATCTGCTGAGATGGTCGAGGGCTTTGGAATGTTGACATGAAACGGCAACGTTTTTATCGAATTGAGACAAATCTATAAACTGAGATTTCAATCAACTCAGTACCTCAGAACTAAGAAGAGGAGGAGGAGTGTCTTCGGTTCAGTCAAGGTGTGTTTAGTGAGCAGGGTGCTATAGTAATCCACTAGTAAATTATGATATTGATAAGAGGAGAACAAATCACAAGATACCAGGAAACAGCTGCTAGAAGCAACTCATTGGGCTAAACCATTATCTTTTTTAAATGACAGCAAACGTCAAACCTGTCCAAATGAGCTTTCAAGAGGAATGCAAAAGGGTTGATAGCAGGTTGTAAAATTATTTTTACATGCAGTCAATGTCAGAAAGTGAAATCTGTACTTTTGAATTTAGTTCTTTAACTGGAGAGGTGTCATGGACCAATTTGTGTCTTGATTTGATTGGACATTTTGTTTTTACTGTCAACAGTCTTCTCATCTCTTCTTTGTAGATACTGAACAGTCTGAAATTGAAAGCCCAGTGTTTTCTCCCACAGAGTATTTGTCTGAATTTTAAAGGCCCAGATTAAATCAAAACCTCCACCATCCCATCTGACAGCCTGGATTCCATTTGGTCAAAGCAACCAGCCTCTGGCAAAGAAATAAAGCCATCAAGTTCTGTGTTTATGATTTGCGATGGGTGGGTGGGTCACCGGGCTGATCTAATCTAGACTGAAGAGTCACAAGAACAAGAGAGCCAGAGGAAGCCACTCCATATTCCTTACTGCCCTTCCCTGCGCCAAAACAAACTAGCATAGCGTAGCGCAGTACAAACTCAAAAGGATCTGCACCCATAAAGACTTATGATACATTTACCCATAAAGACTTATAATACAAGGAACCGCCTCAATCCAAAATAGCAGGAAGTGAATACATGTGGATTGGTCAGGGAGGTAAACTGCCACAAAAGGAGGAACCCTAGACCTTTGCCAGCTGATGCAGTTTCAAGAAGGATCAGTAAGTGCTGCCAATTAGCCCAGCCCCCTTTCACAAGTCACCCCTATGAGACCTTTGAAGTGAGATGTCGTCCCTTTCAGTACCTATCTGAAATAAATTAGATAGTGATGCTGGACGGGCCTCTTGAAGGAGGTGCTGGCCCATTTGAGACGTGCAAGCAGAGCCCCCCCAGGAGGAGGCAGCGGGGCTGCACTAGTGGAGCACCTATCAGGGACAGGTCCATGGCTGCACCCCCCCCTCCCTCTCTCTCTTTCTCTCTCGCTCTCTCTCTCTCTCTCTCTCTCAGACCTGCCGAGGCATGGCAGGTGTGGACTCCTCTCCCCTTCTCGGCCACACCCGCGCGAGACGAATACCTCCGAGGTGAAAGCTCTCCGCGCATTCCATCGTCCTCCCAAACATTTTCTCAAAGTCGGCTCCATGGCCCCGGGGCCCGCAAGTGAAGTGCTAATTCTGAGGCCCTCTGCATGGGCTTGCTGAAATATGCATTAAACCCGGGCTGCCTCCACTTTAAATCAAAAGAAAAAAGAGTATCTTAGGTCCAAGTCAAATGTGATTCTACTCTCTAGTTTTTGAATTTATTTTTTATAGTATTTATTAATTATTACAAAGGGTTAAAAGCTAAGCAGAGCAAGCAAAAATACAACAAAATAATAGAGCAATCTGCAGTCTGAATAACCGGCTTAGCACAACCCAGTCAATTAATTTAAACAGAACAGTGCCTGTATTAGCCAAACTCACACAGACATAGACAATCATGCGCAGACACACTCACGCACAGACTCGCGTCAACAGAGAAACTCTCTTGACGTATCTTCCTTGTGATGGTGAAGCATTGGATTCTGTCGGACCCTGATGCTGCCCTAGCTCACCCGCTCTCTCCACACACCTCCGGATCCAAACTTTCGTCGGTGCTTAGCAGTTTCCGCAGTAGTGACAGTGCATGTCAGAATGCCAATTCATTATCTAGTTTATTTTGGCTGCTTGTTCATCTGGAAGTCATCCATGACAGGTTTAAAGTCACGCTACGCTTCTCACTGACTTGACTCAGCGTGGGCTAAGATCTGGGAACTTTGTGGACGAAACGATCGCTTATATCACCAATGTTTACACTGCAGACATGAGAGTCCAGAGCGTGTGTAAATGTGGACTCATTCCTCTGATGTGAGAGGTACCTTGCTGGTTCCTTTCTGATGTGAGAGTGCCTCAGGGGGTGCTTTGACCTGGGCTACAGAAAGGTCAGTTTGTCGTGGGTGTTAGGTAGTTTACAAATCTCTCTCCTGTCTTGCGAGAAGCCCCAAACGGTGATTATATCATGGTGGTTGTGATTATTTCTCTAGTGTTTGGAGGATGATAAAATCAGAAACCTAGTTTATTGAATCCACTGCCACTGACAGAAAAGCAAATGTGTTTATTTTGTTTAACAATGAAATCCGAAGTACATGTGAAATATTCCTGTATGGTAAATATATTAAAACTGTGAGCATCTGTGAAACATACTGTAAAGTATGACTTTCACTCTCCTTAAAGTTTACATTTTTTGCGTTGTTTTCTACTGGGACTTTTTGGCACTTGAATTATACCTGATAAAGCCTTTTTCAAAGAAGGGCAACATGAAAAAGGACAGTCCTGAAAATGGTGGACACGGAATACTGTCCATGTTTCGGATACGGTTGTCTAACCTGCTATTTGTGCTGTTAGCAGGAAGGCAATATGACCGTGTAAAGATCTTTGCTTTGCAATCAGTAGATCCTATGGCGTGTTAATGGACGAATTCGTTGTGTTTGTTTGTATGAGACAGGTCTGTGAGTTTTCCAATGACATTGTGTGTTTGGACATATGGATTAGGGAGTCCTTGAGTTTGAAGAGGAAACTCTCTCGGGGCTTGGAAATGCCCCCTCAGCTGCAATTAAAAAAGTGCCCTAGGTTCCTCTCCAGCATGCTTGTGGTCACTAGTGATTACTGCTTAACATAGCTGCAGAGGTCAACAGAGAGCAAGGCTAATTGGATAGGAAAAGACTGTCCATACCTGTTCGGGCACATGTGTACAAGTCAACCTTGCGCTTTAACGTCACAGAAATAAAAAAAAATGGTCTTCTGTGTGCCACTGTCAACTGGTGTATTAGCCCTCAATAAGGGCCTTGATGTACAATCATCTACAGCCTTTCTTAGGCATGAGTGTTGCAGTGAAATCTCGCTTTTCCTAATCATTTAAAAATCCCTTTGAGCGCATGTGTGGTCCAATCAAAAAGACGCACACTGACTGGGTTGGGGAAATCACCTGCAGTCTGGTTTTATGGGGCTTGTGACAGATAGCAGAGATGAAATAAATAATTTGTCATTCCAAACGGGGAAAATGGGAATTTAGGAAGACTAATCCGAATTTGTATTTTGTAGCTTTTGTAACTGGTCAAAATAGAAACAGGTTACTAGATTAAGGTGTTGTATTGTATTTGTATATTTGTATCGCTGATGCTGAAGACAAAGGGTGTTAAACACATCAGAAATGTAAAAAGGATGCTAGGTTAGGACTGCGTACACTAATGGGGTCTGAGCAGTACACTAATGGGGTCTGAGCAGTGATTTTCTGCTACAGAAGGGAGGGGGGCGACTCTGCAGGTTATCCTGACATTCTGGCGATGCTAGCGGCTAACACTCCTTGCTCAATATTGATTTTGAGCAGTGAAGGATAATGTTTTTCTGCTGCATCTGCTTTCAGACAGCTCTGTTTAACAATGTAAGCCGGTATAAGTGGTTTGTATAAGCCTGACACGCTGCTAGGGCTGCGGAGTGATATGGTCACTCTTCGTGCACTTCAAAGGATCACCAAAGTGTTGAGTGTTTGCTTTATCACTATCAGTATCACGTTTATGTAAATCTGTACATTAGATCAGTGTGGCCTGCATACATTATCATCACAGTGTTGAGTGTTAGCTTGATCACTACCAGTAAAGTTTATGTAAATCTGTACATAAGATCTGTTTGGCCTACATACATTATCAGCTGAGTGTTAGCTTGATCACGACCAGTAAGTTTTAATGACTGTGTTATTGTATTTTGATGACCTGAGGCTGAGCAGGTGGGAAGTGCAGTCTGTAATCAGGACTGACGCAGGACTGACTGATGGAGCCAGGAATTCCTGCCAAATCTAACCTTCCACATTCTCCCATAGTCTCCATTAACAAACGGATGTCCACTACAGGAAACCAACCCCACTAGAACATTTCATATATCTGCATCCCACATTTAATTCTTCAAATTCATCGAATGACAGTTCATTAGGTAATAGAATGCATGTGATAGCTGTCTTTGGATACAACATAAAGAAGAAAAAAAAAAAAACCTGACTTCCACTGGGCAGAACTACAGTCAACAGGAAGCAACAAAAAATAAAAGAATTTTATTCTTTAGAATTTAATTTTTTTCTAGTCGCTGTTTCATTGTTGTCTTTCTGCCATATTCACACCTGCCCAATGTAAGCATTCCTTTTAAATC
>JAOYSI010009623.1:0-10808 GCA_025775065.1 Hiodon alosoides | reverse complement strand
TGTGTGTGTGTGTGTGTGTGTGTGTGTGTGTGTGTGTGTGTGTGTTTGTGTGTGTGTGTGTGTGTGTGTGTGTGTGTAAATAAATAAAAAGACCATGTAAGTGTATGGTGAGGGGGGACTAAAGGCCATGTGCGAGATGCCACTAGATGTCACTGTGCGACATTTGAACACTAGCAATAACTGTTCTTAATCTCGCTAACGGTAGGATCCGTAGCGCGTCTGGTATCAGTAAAGTCTTCTGTTGATTTCTCTGACACCAATCATTTCAAAAGATCTCCGTGGGTAATGTGTGGCTTTGTCTTTGTCTGCAGAAGCCTGATCAGGTGTCCATTGTCCAGGCATAGGCAAGGGTTAAGGAAACCCTTTTTGTAACCAATGGATGACAGGATGAAATTTGAAGAAATCACATGATTTAATCGTCTTTAGCAAAGTACTTAACTTGAACTGTGTTGTAACCTATTAAAGTGTAACATGTATGTCATGACAATATTTTTTTTTTAAATGTGGTTTCACAATTCTTGCCAGTCGAAGTTGTGACCCAGACAGGACCGACTGAGAATATGGTTGAGTGGGTTCAAAAAAAGCACAGCAACGTTTGGTCTGATGGCGGTTACCAGGGAAACGGCGGCTGCTGCTCCTGCCTTTGATGAGGCAGTGTGGCCTGAGGGTGGAAATGGTACTCACACGGTGAAAGTGGAAACCTAGATAAACCTCAGCACATTCAACAGAAAAGGCTTTACACGAAGCCACCTACTAACGCATAACGTTCTCATAACTTTTCTGCAATGTTTCTGCAGTGTGTATTATGAGCACGTTGGGAACATTAATGTGTTGGCCACGTAATTTGATGGAAGCCTGAACCTTGCTAATGAAGGACTCACCTGCAGGACCGTGGGGACCAAACTGCACCAGGCATTAGAACCGAACAGAGGTCCTGGGAGAAGAAAGCTGCTAGGGCTGTCTCTGACTCCAACTCAGTCCTTATTTTGGTTCATTGTTTGGTTTGGTTTTGTCATTCCCAATTTCTTTAATAGTAAAACATTGTTACAGGACGTGAGGCCTACAGCTGAAGTGACGACCTGATATTTCCCTGAGATTGGACACTTTTACCAAAGTGATAGGCTTCGATGCAAGCCAGGGGGCCATCCCACTGCACACAACATCCCATTGTGTTTCAGAGCCAGCCTACCTGAAACCTCCACCATGTGTCAAACGGAGGGGGGGCAGGAGGAGAGCGCTGTAGTGAAAAGCCTGAGGGCAGGCAGACGGGATGTGTGCCCCACTTCTGTTCAAAACAGACTTTCCAAAAAAGGAAATGGTTGTCCATCAAACATTCTGTGTTTAAAGGATTTAGTTTGCAATGCACTGGATCAAGCTAATTTCCCATGGTACACACACATGGCCTAAAGGCGGGAGATAGTGTTCCAAGGCCTCATCACCATATCCAAGTTGCCTGCACAAACTCAGTAGCCCTCAATGCTGTTTGTTAATCAAAGTTAAGGGCAAGTCCAGATAGTGCGAATGAGTTAATTCAGCACACAGAGAAGAGGTGAGTGCTTTCTCTTTGATTAAAGACGTGACTGCATCCCAAGGTATGAATAAATAGTAGTGCGTAACTCCTATACTTCAGCAGAGCTGCACCTGACACAGTGATGCATCAGGATGAGCGAGGGGGGCAGCATTTTCAAACTCTGCAGAGTTTCCCTTTCCCTTTCCCTTTCGACATTGGTTCAGCGAGTGGGAATGTTGTGGAAATATTGAAGGAATTTGTAGGACTGGGGATTTTGTGTTTTACCTGATGTTGTGGGCCTCTGAAGATGATGGACACCGTGTTTTCTCTAAGTGCTCAGCAGCAGGTGGTCATTAATGTAACAAGTCAGTTAGTTGCAGATTCAGTAAATACCCAGCTGTGTAAATAAATGAAGCATAAGAATGTAGGCTGTGTAAGCTGTCCTGGATAGCAGTGGATGCTAAGTCAAGGAATAATGCAATGCTTGCTGACTTTTGTTCTGTAATAATGAGGTCCTTTATATGAATATGGCTGCCCAACAACAAGCCTGAACCATTTGTTTTGAGTATTTACCACGATGAGCAGTGAATTATGTCAGACTCACTCGGAACTTCCCAAACTGATTGTCATTCCTAATATATCATTAAAAAGGCATAGCACGGGCGTTTCTGTTGTTGTACGTATGTACATGGAGACACACATACATTCGTACATACAGACATACATACAGACATATATATACGGTTGGAAATAAAGGCACAGAAACATAACTTTGAGACAGGACTCCTGTTAAGTAATTTCAAGGAATGGGCTGAGGTAATTTTTCCCAGAATGGCACAGAAATCTGAGGAATCAAATAAATAAACGGATGACCCTTGAAAGCTCCCGTTGATGTAGCTTTGAAGATGGAATACAAATTAAATAAATATTTAGTTTAGCGTAATTTGACAGATGACACAGATATGAACCGGCCTTGATAGCTCATTAGTCAAGCAAACCTCACGGCTGTGTGTTTTTAAAGCAGGCGATGATTCAAAATCAATTCAGTCTACTACATCTGTCCGTTTAAATAAGCTTCAAACAGGGAGAGGTTGGGAGAGGGAGCAAACAGTATAAACAGTTTGATTTAAATGTAAATGTAACTTTGTACATTATACTTTGAACAGTTCAATTATTTGTCACCATGAATTAGAAATTAACTGAAAATTTTAAAACAAGTGCATATCAGGCTGTTTAATTTCCTCCAGAATCAGGTTTAATTTAACTCATAACAAGATATTTTCATTCATTAATTTAAAACTGGGGGAAAACGCATGTTCGCACACATGCCTGCTGGCGTGCAAGCATGTAAACATGTTAGTTAACATGTAAACATGTTAGTTCTCATAATGTGTGCGGAGTTAGCATGGATACGGTCACTGAGTTATCCTTACAGTGCTGTTTTATCATGGATATGGTCACCGAGATATCTTTACAGTGTGGTGTTATCATGGATACGGTCACTGAGTTATCCTTACAGTGCAGTGTTATCATGGATACGGTCATTGAGTTATCCATACAGTGTAGTGTTATCATGGATACAGTCACTGAGATATCTTTACAGTGCGGTGTTATCATGGATACGGTCACTGAGATATCTTTATAGTGCGGTGTTGGCATCGAGGAAAGAGAATGGGTAAATTAAATGTATGCTCATTTAAAAGATCCACTACTTGTTGTTTAGTCAAGTTAAATTTTCTTTGAGGCTCACAGTTTCGTCGTGTCCTTGAACAGACCGAGCTGCCATACTCAATTACCTTTCTAATGGCTTGCCTTAGTGACCAAAACCAAGAGCCATTACACACCTTTTAACATCTTAACATTGTTTTTGTGTCTCGTCCATCTGCTGAAATTCTCCCTTAGTCAACATCTTTTGAAGCATTTATTATAATAAGGAAATATACACATCTTTATTTTCAGAGTATGGACTTTATTTATCTGGTATCTTTGAAGTGTCCCTCGCTGGGTGAGGTTTCCAGTCAGACCTGGGGCATTGTGGATTTGATCGGCTCACAGTGTCAGGAATCCCCTTAAAGAAGCTGTCCTCAGGGGTCTCCTGACCAGAGCCGACATGTGAGGGAGATATAAAGGTGAAGGAGATAGACAGGTGAGGGAGGATGAGGAAACTAAAGAGCAAGAAAGAACATGGAGGAATCAGCCCATCCCCAGTGAGTCACCTATCCGCATTCCTAGTGAGCAGCCTATGCCCATCCCCAGTGAGAGCCAATCCCCATCCCCAGAAAGCCACTTATCCCCATCCCCAGTAAACCACCTATCCCATCCCCAGTAAACCACCTATCCCCATCCCCAGTAAGCCAATTATCCCCATCCCCAGTAAATTACCTATCCCCATCCCCGGTGAGGCACCTATCCCCACAAAGTAATGTATTTATGTATAATAAATTTGGAATCACTGATTATTTTTACTGTTTTATTCCCAATTTGGAATAAACAATTATGCTAATGCATCTCAGTATATCTTCTTTATACTGCTGAGTAAGCAATCTGGTCACAATGTTAAACTCCAATTACTGTGAGACTACAAACACAAATACAAAATATACACAATACTTAATTTCAGAGATAATAACACGTTTAGTTTCGTCTACTGTGCTCCTGAGACAAGCTAAGAGTTAATTGTTCTGAGTTCCCAGTCTGAGAGTGGCTGGATACAGAGACACAGGGGGAGGGTGTTCGTCTCTTATTTGGCATTCTTAACCACTTTAACAATTGAAATAATACCGGGAGAGCAAAAAAATTAACAAAAAGACTGCCACCATACATAGACTTTTCAGTCAACCTTCCTCCTTCTTCCAGGTCTGCTGGTTCTTTTACAGGGTCTTGGCACCACACTCAGCACAACGGGTGGTTTCAGGCACTCCAGCAGGTATTTTAAACATTTCCTGCACAGGTGGTCTCAGGTACTCCAGTAACTATTTTAAACATTTTCTGTACAGGTGGTCTCAGGCACTCTAGCAGGTATTTTAAACATTTCCTGCACGGGTGTCTCAGGTACTCCAGTAGGTACTTTAAGCATTTCCTTTACAGGTGGTTTGTACAGCTGTTTTGAACAAAACCTTTTCTCCTTTTTTGTTTTTCCATTCCATTTTCCATTCCAGATGTTAAGTACTGAGAATAATCATTTGCGTTGTCCATGCTTGGCACATGCTCTCCCAGCCATTAGCAGGCCGTAATAATAGTATAACACAAAAGTCATAATATTCCGATCTAGATTTCACTAAGTAAATATATTTTGAGACAGTGTACGAAAAGATCCAGACTCTGAAACACACATTTGAGAGGGTTAGCCTTTTGAAAAGAATGTGCTTTGTAGTTTCAAGGCTTTCCACAATGACACAATGCGTCCAGTCAGAGCTGGATACGACTTGACCAGCGGATCGCACACATGAATATTATAAAAGCCAAATAGAAAATCATGTGTGGTGGAAAGTTTGCGCCACTCGCCTTTCGGCTCCTGAGATTTCTGTGCAGCTGTAATTGACTGTAAGGCTTGACATTGCCGTCATGGAAGCACAGGCTCAACGCTCTGTCGTGTGTGATTCTCCAATTACAACCAGTTCTTGATGACCATGATGACGGAGAAGAGTTTAGTGTCAGTTTTGTACGGTGTCCATTTCGTTTGGAGTTTTTTTCCAGTTTGGTGTCTGTTTTGTTTAGTGTGTGTTTCAAGTTTAGTGTCCGTTAAGTTTTAGTTTCCGATTCTAGTTTGCTGTCCATGTCTTCATTACGCGATTTGTAGTTGTCGAGGTTACCAACCTGACCAGGCATGGAAAGAGGGACGCTGACTGTCCTCCCTAAAATCTGCCGGGAAGGAATGACCTTAAAAGGGACACAACCCGAATTTACACTAAGAGAGTGACTTGGGTTCGAGACAGGGTCTTCAGTGTCTCCGTGTTGGGCTTTAACGTCTTAGTTTTGGGCTTTGTAGTCCACCTGAGTCTCTGAGTCATCTCTGAGAGGTCCTACTGGGTCTCTGAGTCATGCCCTTGTAGTCCTTTTTCGTCTCAGAGTCATTCCCGCTTGGTCCTCTGTGGGTCGAATCAGAGCGTTTCTTCATTGTGATGTGACTGCACCCCAAAGTGGAAATGGCTGCAAAAATCCATCCGTTTATGTGTTTATATAATGTAAGGTAAACCCACAGATTCTGAGGGAACGTTTCTTGACAGAAAATCAGTCTAGCTTGGGGCCGTTAAAGATAGCCATAACCATTTCACAATACTACACTGCCTAACCTGCTCTGTCTGTTCACCGCCTAACCTGCTCTGTCTACATTCCTTAACCTGCTCTTTCTATACACCACCTAACCTGCTCTATCTATACACCGCCTAACCTGCTCTGTCTACACACCTTAACCTGCTCTGTCTACACACCCTTAACCTGCTCTTTCTACACACTGCCTAACCTGCTCTTTCTACACACCTTAACCTGCCCTGTCTATACACCACCTAACCTGCTCTGTATATACACCGCCTAACCTACTCTGTCTACACACCTTAACCTGCTCTGTCTACACACCTTAACATGCTCTTTCTACATACTGCCTAACCGGCTCTGTCTACACACCTTAACCTGCCCTGTCTATACACCACCTAACCTGCTCTATCTATACACCGCCTAACCTGCTCTGTCTACACACCTTAACCTGCCCTGTCTATTCAATTCAAGAGGAGGTAATTCTGTCCACCCTCGGTTTGCTCTGGAGGTGATGTGACAGCTGGTAAAGGATGCCCTGTGGCCTAAACGTTTCCTTGTCAAAACGCTTCAGAAGTAATGCCTGTGAGAGGAGACAATGTGGACAAGCCTGGCCCTGCTCTTGTCACCATGGTTTCATTAGCCTCGTTAGCCAGCTTGTGAAAGGTAGGAATGTAGAACCAGGCTATTTGTCAATCATCATTACTCCTGCCAGCTGCTGTCAGCGCCACACTCGGTTATTAAACATTTGTGGTTTTCGTGAATGGGGGCCAAACTGAGGAATGAAGCTTCCAGAAACCCCTGTTGTTTCTGGGTTCAGTTGGTGTGTGCCGCTTTACAGGATATTATTAAAATAACTAACAATGCGCTCTTATGAAATGTCCACACGCTTTGTGTTTATACCCATATGTCAGGAAACTGGAGAGCGAGAAGAAGACAAAAATAAGTTCTGCCCCAAGCAGGAACAAACACATGCTGTGAAATAAATATCTGGGCAGGACAGCAGAGCTGTATGTCGAGAAATGTTGAGCATCAAAGCTGTACCCAAGGACAGAAGCTGCAGTCCTTTCATGGGGGGAGGATCCACAGATCCTACCCGTTTTATTAAGGCGTTTTTTCTCACCCTTGATGAATTTTCAGTTTGTTCAAAACGTCTTGGATTTGCAGATCATGCCAGAAATATACCAAAGAAATGTGCATAATTAGACCACCTGCGCTGCTGTATCCCCAAGCATCTTTAATGACCTTAACATGCTCAACAAGCATGCACTGTGATCTTACACATTCCACTGACCTTGTTAAAGGTCAAACACACACTGTGATCTTATACATTTGGATGACCTTGTTAAGGGTCAAACACACACTGTGATCTTACACATTCTGGTGACCATATTAAGGGTCAGACACACACTGTGATCTTACACATTCTGATGACCTTGTTAAGTGTCTAACATGCACTGTGATCTTGGTGGCAGTCCAGTACAGTCTGTATTCCAGCACATGATCTTCAGCTGTTCCTGACTGCAAAAAAAGAGCATTGTTTGGTGAAAAGCTATAAAAATGGAGCATCTCTGTGTTTTCAGTCTGACCAGTCCTAACCTGCCAACTGGACACCTCCGTCTCCCCTGGAGACCTGTATATGTCAGGTTTTCATCTCTTCTGTATTATGGGCTGTCGTGTTTATTTCCTCCTCATGTTGGACCTGTCTCTCACATGTGAAGTGTGGGGGGAGGTAACAGAATTTCTTTATTTGTCTCTAGGCTCTTGGGAAAGACACCATCTTCCCACTGACAGTGACAGCCTGCTCTGGTGGCGTTGTGACTGGCCCCCTTGGCTGACATTGTGAACACCCCCCTATGGTGACATCGTGAATGCGATCCTCTGGCGATTGTGACTGTCCCCTTCAGGCAAATATGAGTGCCTCTCTCCGACGTTTCTTCTTTGAATATGGTGTTGCTATGCAGATGGAGAAATGTTTACAATCCCTGTCACCACTCAACCTGTTTTTCTTTCTTTTTTTGTGCAAAAACAGATCTCCTCCCACACACAGTGATAAGTTTTTTTCTTACTCTGGCAGACCCCACAATCCACAACTTCCATTGCACCAATTCATATTGAAATGATGACGATTCACACTGAAACCTTCACACCTGTCACCCACGCTTCACATCTCCCTCTCCTGTCCGCCCGAGTGGGATACCACTTCATTTCTGCGTTATGAAGATTAACCCACTTTCTGTCTGATGTTAGTGGAACCTGCTTTAGAGTGCCATGACAAACCCAGCTCGATAATATAACCCATGATTCTGTATCATATTACCACCAATACTATATCATAATATCATAATGTAAAATGAGGCTGGGCAATCTGTTTTGCGATAAAACAAATGGTCTTTTGGATTACATACATACATACAAAAATAAATAAATAATGAGGAAGTAAGAAACGGTCTGTAATGTACCAGAAAGGCGTCATTAATTACAATTATTTCTCACTGTTATTACTTACTGTGCTTAAGATTTTACAACAAAAGGTGAGAAACGTCTTATTACCTATAGCAGATATTCAGTGTTTTTATTTTTAATAATTCATTTATTACATTACCGGAGATAGAGATATTACCATTAATCATTTCTGACATTATGTAGATGTGCCTTTCCCAGCATAGCAGGTGTTATTTTAACAAATGTACCTTTTTTGTGGAACGTTATCTTAACGTTTAATTCTCAACACATCTGCGGTGGCTGGGGAACACAAATGCATAAGATCTACAGTCACAAAGGTATCTCTGTTTGACTGACAGGTGAGTTTGTCAGGTGAAAGCCTGCAAACCTGCCATATTCACTCATGTGTTTCCTCCTGAAAATCTCACCTGTCTGTCGGGGGAAAAGCCTAAACTTCTTCCTGTTCACAATCACTTTCCCCAGAAACGCAGCGTGCCTCTACGGGGTTACATAAACCAGGCTGTAAATGAAGAACCCCAGATCTGAAGAGCGAAGGAAATTATTTTACCTTGTTATGCATCATATGTGTTCATCGGGTGCCAGATATGATAAAGAGTTAATGACCAACAACTGACTGCTCAGAGTGGCAGACATTTCTGTCAGGCATTTCATTACATTGTGGTAAAAAACAGGAGTAATTTAAGGGCGGAAATCTCCAGGTTGGAATTTATTTATGGCTATGGCCAATTGGATATTGAAAACCTGGATTGACATGACACAGAATCTCCCAACAATCAACACTTCACAAACTGCCCGTCTGTGACTTGATATGATTATGATGAGGTGCAGTTTCTGGGGAGAGGACAACATATTTCTTGACAGTCATTCTGTAATCTGTGTTTATGCTGTCTTTTTGTGTTTCTGATAACACAAAAAAGAAACACAAATGTCTGCTGGATTTTCCCTCATTAATTTCACTTCTGTCAGAAATACACCAATAAATCAAATCAAATTTTAATTATGGGAAAATCTAAAAATTTGAGAAATTTGATAAAGCAAAATCAACATGAAAAAAAAAATATTAGCAGCAATAAATGGTTTTGTAGCTTGTAAAAGGTCAGAATTGTGGAAAATATTTATTCATAACTGAACCGCTAGTGTGAAAAAATAAACTGCAAAATGAAACCTAATTTTAAAATGAACTTATTTCAGTGGGTGACATTTTGCCAATGCTAATCATAAACCATGCCCAAAAATATTTTACTTAATTGTAATGAAATTATAAACAAATTAGCAATAAACCCAAGTGCCGTTTTAATTTCATCATTCGTTTATCTCATGAAACAACCGATTATGGTTCAACTGACTATCTGCTGATTTTATTTAACTACTATATGAAGTGCAACATTTAAATAAACAAAGTGAGCCCAGTTTAAATCTGTGGTCAACTGAATCTTAATTAGTGTTGACAGGGCACTTGTCCTTGAGGTAAGGTAAAACAGATCCAAAACGACTTTGGATAATGAAATTTGTGTTTAGCTATGTTGGTTTTAGTAAGTACAATAGGTGTGTGTAAGTGACTTCAGTGCAACCACTGGCACTGACAGGGCTGGCTTTGAGGACTGCGTCCATCCCCAGGGTTCTGGTGACCATGGTGAAATTGGCTCAGTGTTCCTTGACTTTGCAAAAGGTCAAGGGCTGCGGGTTGCTGGATCCTGGTTCCAGCGCCCTGAGCCGCATCGTTGGGCTTGGTACTCCAATACTGGTGGTGTGGCAAAGGAGATTGATCACATCCTTGTGGCCAAACGCTGGAGGCTCCTGCAGAACTGCAGAGTCTACAGAAGTGCCAAGTTCTTGAATTCTGACCACAAAGTCAATGACAACATATAATTACCTGTAATCAATTGCTGATATTTGTAATTTAATTACTGTTATTGTTGATCTGTAAGTTATGTTTTTTTATTTTTTATTATTCAATGTAATGAACTAAATTGAATGTACAATGTATCACATGTTCAGTAATGAATGTTTGTAATTTGACATGATCACAACCAAATAAATGCATGAAAAACAAAAACAATCAGCCTAAGCACTCAAAAAGGGTATTTATGCATAGGACTGGTGATCGGTTAATTTTTCTACTATTTGTCTGCAATACACTGAAGGACTAGCAGGAATGCAGTGACATTTCCAATCAGAAATCATATGGCGGAGCCTCTGAAACATGTTCTCCTCCATATTGAAAATAGCAGTTTGTCACACAGTTTGACTGCCTTTACAAACATTTGTAAAAGAATGGGTCGTTCTAAAGAGCTCACTGAATTTGAGCTGTAATAGGATGCCACCGTGGCAACAAGTCAGTTTGTGAAATTTCTTCCCTCTTAGATATTCCACGATCAACTGTAAGTGGAAGTGTTTAGGAACCACAGCAACTCAGCCGCAAAGTGGCAGACCACGTAAAGTTAGAGTGGGGTCGCCGAGTGCTGAGGTGCATGGTACGTATAAGTCGCCAACGCTCCGCTGGTTCAATAACTGCAGAGTTCCAAACCTCCTCTGGCATTAACATCAGCACAAAAACTGTGCACCGGGAGCTTCATGGCAT
>JAOYSI010009622.1:0-10808 GCA_025775065.1 Hiodon alosoides | reverse complement strand
TCCCCCCCCCCCCCCCCCCCTATCCGCTAGAATCCTCATTATGAAGTTTGAAAAATTTTGTGCGACGTTACTCCATTGTTACTCCATAAATTACCCATTGTTTGCCTCATTGTTTTCCTTTTCTCAGAACTCGCAGCCCTGGAAACAGGCGGGAAGTTTAATTCATTTAAAAAAGGGTGTCCATGTGGCCGACCGACCGTTTGACACAGGTAGTCAGTGTGCACTCAGAATCTGAATTATGTGGGGGTTTTTTTAAATTACAGATTGTAAAAAAGAACGGGGTTTTAATTACAACTGTGGCATTTTTGCTTCTGGTCAAAGGCCGACCTCCATCCTCCATCCATCCATCCATCCATCCATCCATCCAGTGTAAAAGACTTATTCACCTCAGAAAGTGGTGGACCGCAGTCAAAACACAGGTTTTGAGGTTGTGCGTGGTATTCAGGGTCGTGGTTGGCCAACGCGTCTCTCCAGCAAAAAATAACGACTCCAGCTGAAATATAACGTGCCGACTTTCTCTTCATAAACTTCCAAAATGAATGGCTAATATCCAATATCATCTAATTCTATTAGACACTATTCTTCTGACAATTACCTATTGGCTATTAAATAACACACGGAAATTATACATTTTTCTTTCAAAAATGCTTTGTCAAAACTGCAGGCTATATAATAACCATATGTGTGTATATATATATATATATACACAATTCCACTGACCACTGATTTAATAAAAATTTTTAAAAAGTTTCATATGCCAAATACCTTTTTCTTTTCTTCCAGTATTCGCTTGGGTTCACTTATCATGGAGATCTGCTTGAAACAGATCTACCTCCGCACTCTGCCGCTTGCAATGGAAACTTGAGCTGTCTTGGATATCACAGAATGGCTAATTTTGTCAGACACCTCATCTGACAGTTGGGGTGACCTGTTTTCCATTTCAGACTTGCAGAATGAACAAGTTTTTGGCTGATGCTTAAAAAAAAAAAAAGTTTCTGTACGAATTTTATTCAACCCAGGCACTTAAAATAGAATAACTCCATCCTAGACTGCTCTACCTGCTAAATATATTCAACTGATTATGAGTGAAGAGCGTGACCTAAGTCTGCGCGGATACTACCTCCTGCTGGAGTCTTTGGGGTCACACAAGACTCCCATTATTCAAACAGCAATAAAAAAAGTCCAGCTTAAACATATATAAATTATTAGTAAGTAACAATTCAACACCAACGTATTAGTACCATCCCATTAAAGCAGCTGGATAGTATTCTCAAAATTATTTGCACAAGAAAAACCCCTGTGTTTCCCCTTGTGACTCTAAAACACCGCACAGAATATTTGGAATGGACAAAATAAATAAATAAAATGAAATTCTGTGACACGCCGGTTAAGAGCTGAAATCCCACGCGGACCATAGCTGCTGTGGTTTTTGGGTAAGCCAACTTTACCTGCATCGATTCAGTGAAATTCCAGCTGTACACACAGGGCCCAGACGCGGTCCAGACAAAGACTTCCTCACACGGGAGTGCTGGACAGTTTGGGGTTAGGCCGTGCCCTTTAGCTTGTGACTCTAATGATGGTGAGAGGCCTTTCTCTGCTCACGCTGTCCGTCCCCCCCCCACCCCACCCCACCCCAGGCAGACGAGCAAAACGGTGTGGCGGCAGCGTCCACGAATGCGTTTTATTCTTGGGTGGCTATTACACCGCAGCTGCGCTGCCTATGCGTCCGCAGGCTGAGATCACCGCGGAGACACGCGGCGAGAGAATGTCGACCGGTTACGGGAGGGGTGAGGGGGTGAAATATCTGTAAACGAAATGGAAGAGAAACCTTGTGCGATGCTTCCAAGCGCTGGCGGATGAAAAATAATCTTAAAATGAGGCATGGTGGATTTTCACATTGCCATCATGGCCAGTTAAATCATCGTTTGGACCTCACACACTTCTCTTACCTATTCACAATTCTTTCCATGTGTGCACTTTTTAAGCTGTGTTAGAGGGATCAATGGTAATGCTAGGCATATATAATGGTGAAATAGCGTTGGAAACAACATTGCCCGTCGACAAGTCAATGAACCAGCGTGGAAAGAGACTTTCCAGAGACTTGAGGGAATTAATTGCTGGCATTGTGACTTCAAGCATGTGCCCTTAACTGAGGTGAGAAA
Source organism: Hiodon alosoides (assembly GCA_025775065.1). Taxonomy (NCBI): domain Eukaryota; kingdom Metazoa; phylum Chordata; class Actinopteri; order Hiodontiformes; family Hiodontidae; genus Hiodon; species Hiodon alosoides. The sequence goes on along the minus strand of JAOYSI010009622.1, from coordinate 8,646 downwards.
TCGCGGATGGCAAGCCGTGTGGGTCATGAGCGCCCTGCACTAGTGTCAGAAGGGGGAATTTCACTGGTTTGCTACGCAGAACCCGCCGTTAACACCTGGAAGCACACTTTAGCATGTTCAGGCGTGGGCAAAAGTGCGAGGACTGGAGACGTCTGGTGTGAGCTGATGAGTCTGTTTTACTGAAAATAAACACGTGTCGATGTGGCTACACGAGCCCAAGGAACTTTACACCTCAGAGTTCCTGCTTCCAACTGTTTAAAGTTCTGGCAATTCCAAATTCCTGTGGCCCTTTTTTTCCTGCAATGGCCCTGATCTACTAAGTAAAAGTGGTTGGGGCATGGTGAGTTATCATTCTAGCTCATGTACATACCATGGTTCAAAATTTTGTTATTGGGAATTGGGAGAATTCCTTCTGAAAGAATGATACCAGATTCCTACAGCATGGTTCCAGCCCAATGTGTTTCTCTGTGAATGCGAGGTGGAGAATGGAGTTCACATAATGACACTACGAGAGATTTTCTTCTAGAAATTAATTTGCTGGCGTGATGCTATCCACGGGAGACAGGCGCTCAGCCCCTGACAGTCCCAGAAGCTGATGAGTGGCGGCGTAGAAGTCCAGTGATCACGCTTTTCACTGATTAATGATTCTCATAGATTCTCAAACATACCTTTGCCATCAATGGGTCATTTTTTTACTGTGATTGGTTTCCACGACAGCCCTTCCCCCTGCTTCGGCCTCGACGTCCAATAGAAAACAAGCATCTTCTCAATCAGCCCATTCCAAAAAAAACAGGTTTTGAACCAACCTCCTCCTGTAAACCCTATTACTCTTTCAGCTCTAGTTTCTCTGTGTTTGCCCTTTCTGATTCGATTTCCTTTATTTTTCTCCACCAAAACCGCTGTATTTAATTAAAAAGGACAAATAAAAGCTGTTGGTTCAGGTAGCATGCAAGGGAAGTACTTTAGTCTAGACTCCGTAGGACAATTCATCGCTTGTTCTTGGTCAGTCAGCAAGCGCACTCCCTCTTTGCCAAAATAAATATGTTGTTGCCACATTTTAATGCTTTAATTTCAGCGGGATTTTAAAAATGCATTCTGTGAAGGCATGCGTAGGGAACAATAAGCCTTTAGTGCATTATAAATAAATAGAACTTCTGGAGTTTCGGTTCAACCCTTTTTTATTTTTTTTAGGTACACATAAAACAGGCCGAAGTATTCGTGGAAAAGCTGTACCAAAACAAAAGGGAGCAGATCGATGTAGTTTAGGAACCGGAATGCAATTAATATCGCTTCGTCTGTAAAGGCAAACGAGCTCTACACATCAATTGTTAGTCCAGGCAGTCGGATCTGAGTTATGTGTCACTAAAGTGCCATTAGATAAGTGCAATTAGTAATCGTGTCTAAAGTTGTTCACGTGTTTTTAAACGGTCCAGCAGGTAGGCAATAGGTTGTCCATACAGGATGGGGAGCAGAGAGCCTTCCTTGAGAGCTCCTGAATTTACTTTGAAATCCATCGCATATGGGTTGGAGGTGTGTGATTTCAGGTACAGATCATTTGTAGATCCAACTTTTCATTCATTAAAAATTTTGAACCAAATACTGTACCCCTCAACTAACAAAACATTGGCAACCCAGAACCTGGAACGAACTACTCAATTATGCTGAATCTTAGTACTATTGCCAAGAAATACACAGCAACAAACTTAGGCACTTACCAACTTAAAACTCAAGCCTTTGTTTCAGAGCCCAGAGATTATTAAACAACAAAGATTTGGTGGATAAGAAGTGTTCTTGAATCAAACAAACAGAAAAGCAGGAAACGATTTTAAATGTATGCCGTAAACCAGGCATTGAAAGAGTGTTACAATACAGTAAATGAAAAAATACACCAAAAACAAAAACATGCAGAATGCTTTAAAAACGTACAAACTATTGGTGTATGAATTAAAACAGCTTGATGTTACCTAAGACCAAATTTCTAAATCACATGGTTGCCAAGGGCTTGTCAGTTCCAGCACTGATCAGACACAAGAAGCTGAAATGCCGTATTACGGCCTTGATTGTGCATTTCATTTTTTTAAACAACTACCTAGAGCGGCAAACAAAACCAAAAAAACTCAAAAGCCTTCAAAAAAAATCAGTCTCTGTTTCTATAGTCTTACCTGTGTGTACCTGTGAGTGCTGTGAGTGAACCCATTCAGATGAGCAAAACTGACTGGGTCTACTTGGGGGCGTGTTCCAGAGGGGTGTGGTTTAGTAGTAGTAGTAGTAGTACTTTATTTATCCCCCATGGGGATTCGTTCATGTTCAAGTGATGGTCAGCTATCACCTATAGCTGTCAGTTTATATTGTCTTTGGATCCCAAATAACACCTGAGAATGAATTTTACTCAGATACGAGACAGACGAATAATTATTGTTTTTAGTGGTAACTCTTTTCATGTGTTCATGAACACAATTTTATCCCATTTGTGCTGTTACAATCACAAAAAAATAACCGGAAACCAATCCGTAGAATTACGATAATGAAAAGGCTGAACGCACTTTAACTGTCGACCATATTAACTGCTCCCGTTTCCTTTGCGAACGCTGTAGACTCTGAACAAGATTAATCGGTGGTATTATATCTGTGTGTCTGGGAGAACGTCGCTATGACTGTTTCTTGGCAAATTATGAAATACTTTTTACAGCACTCTCCTGCAATCCAGACATGAACCTTCACAAGCTATGCTTTGGTTGAAAAACCCAGTAGCACAACAGAAAACTGGGTATAAAAAGAAACGTCAAGTGGACATCACAGTAATAACAACATATCTCTTAAAGAATGCTGATGGAAGCTTTTGCAGCACAACTGCAGTTTTTTTACAGGAACTTACTGAAGGCCATTCTAGAACATGGAGATGCTTTGAAGCCCATCATACAAATAGATTTCACACTTACAATAGTGCAAGTTTCCTTATTTAGGCCCAGTCAAACCGGGAGCAGTTTTGAGCTTCAAATGAATGGCAAAGTTATAGAGAAAGTCAGAAGTATGGTGTGATTACTCTGGGAATGCATTCTGGAAATTGCAAATTAACCACTTGTCTTGGGCTCAACCGCTTTTGAAATGATATGAACAAAAAAAAAAAACTTTTTCAAACTGATCCATAATAATTTTCATTTTTTCGCATGGAAATGTCATTATCTTCAAGATAATGAAGAGGTTAAGTACTATTTTATCCACAAAAAAGGTACCCTTTGAAATAGTTCCTCCTCCTGTTCTGCCAAACCAAAATAGCCCCAAAGAACCACTAAGCTACAAACATGATGTCTGCAGCGCGCAATGTGTGCGCAGTGCATGAAAATTGGATTTATAATCGAGGTTTTTCTATTTGGCAGTAAAATCGTCTAAAAACTACTGTCTGCAATATAACCATTTGTTTCAAAGAAAGGAACGGTTTGATCTCTTTTAAAGGCTAATGCTTCCATCACGTTCTTCAAATCCTCCATTTCCAAGCAGCAACCCCAGACCACCAGGCACTCTGTAATTTAAAACAAATTCAGTTCTTGTGCACTTTCCTTTGACTGGGAAATGCCGAAACAGCGTTTACCTCTGGGTCCAAAAGGTAAACAAAGAGGTTCTTATACAAACCACAACACTTTAAAAGACAAGGCTGCGTTTGTTTGTACTACAGATGTATAATTGAGAAAATTGTGTCAGATGTTTGCTTAACAGGGCCAGTCCAAAACCCGGTTTACGCTAGGTGTACGTGCAGCCAAGAGCCTAGTTTTTTGGATTATATTATTTTACATATTGTTATCTTAAAGTCTGGTTTGTGCATAAAACGATGCATAGTACATTGCCCATAAGGTACATTACAGTCCCATTTCAAGAAAACACTTAGAGGCTGCCCTCTGTGGATAACTGTAGGTATTGAAGTTGAAAATATTCAGGAATCTACTATCTGAAAGATTGCTGTTCAATAACACAAAACACACAGAAATTGATTTTTTTTAAAGTTTTGGATGTTGACCGTGACACTTGTTTAGCATGATTGGTAGTTCCAGAGCACTGGGTCACTATATTTTAAAATCGCTCTACTAAAAAGAATGCCGACTAATTAAATAAATTATAAATAGAATCATTGAAAGCCTACTTAAAACCAACAGCCTCAAATCACCAACTTTTAAGTTACCATAATTATTTACGTTGAATTTAATCAGTTCTGACGTTAAATTAGTTCGGAGGTTTTATAAGTTCGGTTACAAAATTAGCTTAGAGCGTGCGTTGTGCCATCATAAATGAGCGTGAATTAAACACGATGAAACTTTTAACATTGCAGACTAATGTTCTGCGATTCAACAAAACTAATGAGATATTCAGTTTAAAAAAACCGGCCCCATCTCCACAACAGCCATTCGTCCTACGAATCTTGGACGTTAGCGTTTACACCCTGCAAACAGCCAACAGCACCACATGGTTATTGTGGCGAAAAATATATGACCGTGTAAACGAACAGTTATTGAGAAAAAAATAATATACGAACGTTTATATAAATCGTCAGGGTATAATTATAAACAATTACGTGAATTGACTTATTTTATCAAATGAATCGGACGAGAAATATTCATCCGCGGCTCAATGGTTTCGGTCGATGCTAACCATAGCGGTTTCCAAATTATAATTTATATATGTAGCCACCTTAACCTGTGTACATGGGTCTGAACATACAGAAACGAGTTAAAACGCTAGCCGCGTACATCACTGGAACTAGCTGGATTTTTCCGTTTTACGGTTAGACCACGTTGTAATTGACCAGAGTTGTTCAAACTGGTCACTGCGGCTCAATTGTAGGAAAACAATGCCCTCTAGTGGAACACAGAAAAAATAAACGTTCTAATCCACTTCCGACAGAATAATTTTAACGTGCATAATGACAGCGTTGCTTGCAAGAATTGAGCAAACGTTGGTCACAATTTAAGAGCCAGAGAAATTTCCCGCCCCGTACGTTAAATGTGCCGACCATAACTATGAAGTCACGACTGTAGTGGCAGGCTAACGCAAAACCCAATGAATGTGTACGTACAAACCAAATACACTTACAAACAACATTTCCTAGGCTTATCATGGGATTTAAATACGAGCCTCCATTTGGCAGAGAATTTAACTATTAACCCTTAACTATTAGGGGCCAACATGCATCATTTCAAAAACGCCAAACTAATTTCTCAAGTTAACTTTTAATATGGAGGAAATGGAAAAAACACATCCAAATATTGATAAAGATTTTTTTTATTTAAGAAAAATACAACCATGAAGATACAGAATGTTTTAAAAAACGAATACAAAACAAACTATGCCGTAAGGAGAATTACAGTGAGATCAGTCTGGTTGTATCCCCATAAAAGCGTGCTTATTGAAGTGTTAAGTACCACTGAACTGTCCCGCACTGTCCTTGAAACTTTACTCGAGCTCGTACAAATTTTCCTAGTTTCAAAACCGGAAAATTTCAACAAAAAAACAAAAAGTATTCAGCAAACTGAACAGTTCACCAGAGCACCTGGGAAAGACAGTCAGTTGATCTAACAGGCAAATACTGCTCTTTCCGTAGTCTCCCTATCGTTTTCATTTGATACCCTTTCTCCCCAAAGAATTCAGGATGAGTCCGCATGACCATACCCTACAAGTCAGGCGGAAAAGTACAGGTGGGAATCTTGGATGTGCATACTCATGTCCTTCACTGGAAGGCCTGAAAGTACTGGCTGAGCCTTTGACCCGGAGGCCAGCACGGAGGAAAGCAAATTAACGCAAACCGTTTGCTTTTTTTTTTTCCACTGCGCACAGCTTAACCAAAAAGAAACCAAAATTAAAAAAATTAAATTGGACCTATTCATGCAAGGAGGTACGTCTCCCCTTCTCCTGGGTTGTGCTTCTCTGTGTACAGCAGAGGTATAACAATGGCTGTCAGAAACCAAACCATACACCTGGAGCCCCCAAACTGTTAAGGTAAAAAATATATATTTCGCTGCAATTCAAAACAAGTACAAACAAAACAAAAAACTTGGAACAGACCGGTGTGGGTGGCCCAGTGAAGAGCCACCCCTCCCGCACGTGTCCAGGACTGCTCTTGTCTACATGGTCAGTTTCAAAAAAGAAATTTTAAGTGTTGCGTGACGGCAAGCTTTGGGGCTGGGGCGAGGCCTGCCTGGAGTGGTCGGGAGGGGTGGGCTGGACGGAGGTGAGGGACAGAGCCCAGGCGACAAGCATCCGGATGTCTGCCTCTCTACCAGCTTCCCTCATCACCTGCAGTGGAAGTGGGAGAGAGAAGTTATCGCGTTCCCCCGCCGAGCGCTTCTGACCGGCGTCTGTCCGCCGTCCCTCACCCCATTAGGCGGAGTGATCGGAGTGCCATCGGACGTTTACTCGCTTCAATGCAGTTACTGCTGAAATACTGGACTTCGGCATTTGCTAACAATTTCAAAGAAACCGTCAAGACTGAAATTACAACTTGGCACGCATGATCTTATTGGAACACTGCAGCCCGAGAAAACGGACAGCGGTGCGCCAGTATTAGTGGCCCACAGAAACAGACAGGTTTACTGGTTACTTGCGTTTACGCTAGCAAAATGCAACAAGTCAAGTGCCATTCCCAGTGTCAGGTAAAGTACTGAGCCCCAAGTTAAACAATTAGATTTAAGGGCGATATCAGCCCACAGGTCTGAACATCACTTGGGCCCACAATGCAATATTTGAAATGTCTGAATGCTCTGTGCATATTACACATACTGGTGCAAGAGTAGATATGCCCTATAAAAATTTTATGGAAACCAAAACCCGTGCCTGACAATATTCAGCTAGACCCTGCAGTTAAATATTGCCAACCACAGTAAAATCAGAATTGACAATGAAAACAGCCCATGGGAAGAGCTGCAGAGATTTGAATCGTCTACCCTACATGCGAGCCAACATTACAGCCGCACCACTAACACAAAGCATCTTCTATTACCTCCAATCCAATAATGTGTGCTCACAACTTAGCTGTGTCGGCACTTTTAGCTGTCAATTCGAAGGAATGCTTGAAAAAGTGCGAGCCAATCAGAACTATCAAAAGAAGAACCTTTGATTCTGGCCAATGGTTTAATTTAACCCAACTCACCTCATGACATTTAAGCACAATCTTTAGCGCTGGCTGGCATTATTAAAGAACCTCACAACGCCGGCCTCCCGAGCGGCCCAGTCAGAGTAGGCTCTCGCCCGAGTGCAGACTGAGCCCTATGAGCTGGAAGTCGCCGGTTCGAATCCAGCTCATGTCATTAGCCGATTGTGACCGGGAGAGCACAGCTGCGGCACTAAATTGGCAGAGCGCCGTCCGTCTGGGGAGGGTGAAACGGGGATGGGCTTTTCTGGGCTCGTGGCCAACCAGAGTCCCCGACTGGCTTCCTGGGCACCTATAGGCTTTCCGTGCTGTGCCTTTCCACCCATTTGCTGGGTAAGCAGCGAGGATAGGTAAACACCAATTGCACTTCCTCACTCACCCTGCATGGTGGTAGGATAAATTGGCGACAAGCCAAGATCAGCCAATTGGGAAGAAAACATTCAAACTCACAATAAAACTACATTGCTAAAATATAGAGAGCAATGTAGAATCAAAGGCAATGAATGAGCCTGTGTCCATATATACAATATTGAAGCCACATACCAACTAGCCACAGGTACCCTTTCCCCATTTTGGCCCAGCGACTGCCAATTTGCAGGGCATGGCTGTCCAGATACTGGACCAGCCACCCCTGCTCCAACCTTGATAACTTGTGTAAGAGCTTACTTAAGAAGCCTCACCATAGCTATCGTAGTTGTCTCTGTACGAACCTCCAGAACGATCTCCGTATCCTCCTCCTTGTGTCCTGAAAATCGGGAGAGGCAGAAGGGGACGTTAAGTTCATGTCACAGCCAGCGGTACCAGTGGAGTCACTGCCCTGAAACGCTAAAATAACCGGGTGACGGGAATTTGGTCTAGAAGCGGAGATGCGTCACTGTCCAAAAACTCACCGGTCCCTGCTGTAGTATCCTCTATCTGAAGAGTAGCCACCGCTTCTGTTGTCATACCGTCCACTGCCATAGCCCCTTTCTCCACCGCCTGAAGTTAACAGAAACCAAGGCTCACAAAATGCAGAGGAGAAAGGGTTGGAGTTGTGCCAAACTAAACCATGCAGCGCGACACTAACTAGCGCAAGTACCAGACGCCAATCCACAAACGCCAATCCACAAACCCGGTTCTACTAAGGAGGTAGCGCAAGAGGTCCGATACAATAAAACTAAAAACAAACCCATGTCTCAACACTACAACTCTGCAAGCTAGTTCATGGCCAAGGAGTCACAAGGCTAGCGCCTCTAAAACAAACACCCAGACTGCACAACGAGGGCGTGAACGTGAGCACGGCACACGAGGACACAGCATGGCGGGAGACGCGCTACAACTCCTGTTAGGTCTGCATTCACAGAAGTCCAGGCAAGCAGGCGTGTGAGGATGGTCTCGGGAAGGAACCACAGTCATCCCATCAGGCAAACGAGGGGAACCGGGAGCAGAACCACTCAAGTAAGAAAAACAACAAACTTGCCTCGTGAGAAGCCACGCCCACCTCTTCCACCACCCCCTCGGCCCCCACGGAA
>JAOYSI010009621.1:0-10808 GCA_025775065.1 Hiodon alosoides | reverse complement strand
AGACGAGTTTCAGTAGTCCTCTTCTCCAGAGTCTCTCAGATAGGATGAGACGAGTTTCAGTAGTCCTCTTCTCCAGATTCTCCCAGGTGGGAGATTAGGCTCAGTGGTCCTCTTCTCTGGAATCTCTCTGGTGGGGGATGAGGCTTAGTGGGGAGGGCACTGATGCCCTCAGAAAAAACTTTCTGGCCGGATGGGCCATATGATCAAAAGAGAAGCAGATCGCCATCCAGAGATGGTGGTTAGTCAGGCTTTTAACCACTCCTGGCCCCCTGGAAGGTTCGCTGTGCCATCAGAATAAATGTCCTTCTGCTCTAATCAGTGCAGGACTTCATCTGGGTAACTCTGCACTGTCCCTGTGTGAGGTTTCAGGGTTTGTCGCAGAACAAATTTGGATCACCTACACAAAAACTGAAGAAAATTAACTCCTAGTGAAAGTGTTTGCAAAATCAGAGAGTCTGAATTTACCAGACAGTAAAACACTCATATAAACTACTTTAAATTACTTTAAAATTGCAAATGTCTTTTTGTTGCACTTTCAATAGTTTTCGTGCCTAGAAACGTTTTTGGGTTTGACAAAATCAAAATTTTGGAAAACTTTTGTAAACAACAAATTTAACACAACTATATTTAACAACAAAAGTTTTAATTTGGTCCCAGTCTTAATTGGTCGTTAAGTGGCAATGACAAATTAAAGGATTTATTTATCATAACTTGTACAACGCTTAGGTCCTTTAAATTGAATAAAATGCATGAGTAACACAGACAGCTTTGTTGTCTGATTCATACATCCAAGTAAATAATGCAGTCTTGGGGATATACCACAAGAATATAATTTTTGTAATTTACTACTGTACTAATAATTGCTGTTTACGCAGGTCTAGAAAATTGATTAGCTTATAATTAGCAAATAAACAATGCAAAATGCAAATGTTTGTAACATAGCAATTATATCCTAATCCACACTTGGCAGAGATAATGAAAGATTAGCAATGCATCACCGCAAAAGGAAGGTCAACATCTGTTGCAATTAAAGATGAATATCGTGGGCCTCAATCTTATATTCAAAATGTATGTGTCATATATTAACCAGGGGAATCAAAGACATCATCAGACGCTGTTGCTAAATAAGCTGTCAGTAAAACTATTTGTTCTGTTGGTTCTTATGTATGTACCAGATGTATACAGAGCTAGGTTGTTCTAGCTGCATGAAAGTTGTTCCAAGTGGATCAAATGTCACATAGAAAGCTACGAAATCCTAACTTAAGCTCACCCTTCTATAGCCAAAAAAGGCAATCTTAATGTTAGAGGTAAAGCTACCATGCAAAGTAACTAGTACCATAGTCTGAAAGGGTACTGCTATGTTCACACACTGGGAGAATACACGTGACCTGGGCAGACTGAGGAATTGTGACATCAGAAACCCGACTCAAATTACAAAGAAATAGCATTCAACAGTAGACACGCAGATTTGTATCCTATGAGTGACCGTATGTAAAGGCAACGTTTACTGTAAGAGGAAATAAGTCTTTAAACGCAGTAACACTGAAGGAGTGAAATAGGTGAATCGCTACAGCTTCAGTTTTACACAACCCTTTAAAATCATTAAAAACAACACTGCACCATTTTGTTGGAAGAAGCTATTCTCATATCCAATTTTCCAATATCATTGGGTACCAAAATAAACAGACTTGTGTAGGCTGTAAAGCTTGCTCCAAGACGAAAACTTCACTAAAATATCTGAATTCAAATTAGATTTAATTTGAGGGTTTTCATGACACTGGGTTCTAAGTGTAATATTTAGGAGTATTTTATTTTTTTAATCTGAGTTTAGATTCAAGGGTATTGTGTACTGTATGTCACTCAGAATTACAACTTAATTATATAAAACTAATCTTTTTGTACATTGAACTGACTATACATGTGGTTAGCTATTCAAATTTAGTGAGGCCGTTATCAAAGTTTTCTCGGTTGTAAAACCTACAGTAATACCACGTCTTCAAACTGAATATTCACACACTTGGTATCAATTTCGCGAGGCTACGATATTCTTAGCGTGGGTAAACCTCCTGTGAAACTATCGGCTTTTCTTAAGCAGGCTTAGATGTGCTGGATGTTGCTGTACAGACTCAATTTCTAACCCCATACATTTTTTTTAATGTAACAATGGGTCTATACAACATAGATATAAAACATTATTCTATCATAATGGGTTTTACAACAACATCCTTCTAGTTAGCAAATTAATTTATACCAGTGGGAATCAGTATACATATATCCAGATTTTGTGGAGAAAAACTTGGTTGAAATAGCTGGTGGGATAAGGTCCCTTCATCTCCTATTGAAGGCAAAGTTCAGGTGAATGGCAAGGATCTGGAGAAGAAATTTAACAATCGTTTGATGAGAGATATTCTTTATGGAAGATCAATTCCCGCTGTCATATTCTTTTGGGCATCGCTATTTGCAGTGAACTGGCATCATGCTTGGCTTTCTCTTCACAAGTTTACTGTGACTAATAAAGTAAGACCCTTGTGTAACCATACATACAAATACATAAATACATACCTCTCACCTATTAGTGCAGCTTTTGTGACCTGGGAAACCGAGTTATTAGAACACTTGTTCTGTGGTTGCTTGTATAGAGGTATTTTATACCGATATAAAGCTATATCTCAGCGACAAAATGCACACTTCTATTGATCTTTATAAATTGGACATTCTGTTCTACTTTGCAGATTCAATAAGTGAAAGTGTGTTGCAAATATTTCTATTCCTTTAGGCAACTTTTTAAAAACACAAATCGAAACTTAAAAAAAAAAAACCCTTTTCATGCACTTTTTAATTGACAATATATGATACTATTTAGTGTTTATAAACAGTCTAGCAAAATGTCTCAGAAATGTCGTTGTTTATCCGCATTTTATTTAATCTGATGCTGAGTATTTTGGTACTTCTCATAATAACTACGTATCCCATGTAATCCATCAGCCTGCATTTGTTAGTTTGTTGTGTACTTCAATTAAGCATTTAAAAAAATCTATTTCGCGGGATTCGCGTTGCCCCACTAGCTACACCACTTCCTGTCCAAACGCTGTGCTGCCAATCTAATCCTAAAACTAACCCAAGGGTCTTGAATGATACCCTCAATCCCAAACAGCTACCTATTACTAATCACTCTCCTGTCGTTTCGAAAGTCACGTTAACGGAGGGTTAAGCAAAAGAAAGGGACCCTCGCTGGCGATCAAGTTAAAGACGGTATAGCGCTGTGACCCTAAATTTGATTAAAATCTAAAAAGGTTACTTAACATTACTATTGAAATAGCTAAATTAGAACTATTTTTTTCCGAACTGCAACCATTATCCATGTTGTTAAAATTTGGTGTATTTCCATTTGGGGGAACTTTGCTCAGCCATATGCGTTGGTGTTGGACTTCTTGAATTCCCGGATATACAACTACAAACTCTGGTTTTCAAATCACTTGCAAGCCATACGTTTCGATGGTTTAATTGGACTGCTCTGGGGTATTAGCTCACTAGTTATGGCGGGACATACGTAATAGTCGCTGTGGCTCGATAGACTTTATGGAGCTACCTAATTTTAAACAGTACACCTTCTGAAATAAATACATGTTAATAAGTTACAAATTAGATTGTACGGTTAAGACTAACTAATATATCCGTATTCTATATCCAAAAACATTTCCCTCAGACTGAAATAAAAACCATTAACAGTTATTTTTCATCAGGCATTGAAGTTGGAGTCGAAATACAAATTAAAACCACTGCTGACGCCGTCAATGCACTTGAAGGACCCTGCGGCACTGCAAAAAAAAAAAAAAAAAAAAAAAAAAAAATGGCTTCAGACTGCGGAAAGTCAGTTTTATTTGTGTGTTTAGGTAAGAATGGGATTATTATCCTTTTGTTCAACAATAAAAGGCACGTATATAACGCTTGGTTTAAAGGGCGCTAGAATTAATGCAATGGACATACAGTGTCTGACAATGTTGGCTGGATGGGTAGTAGTAGGGTAACTGACCAGTTAACAGCTAAATAGTCTGAAAACCGTTTAAATGTAAACGTTAAATTAATTAAAATAAGATTAATCCGTTTCACTATAAAAATCTTAACAGCTTCTTAACAACAGTGTTAATGTGCATGCTGGAAACGTATGATCTGTATACTTTCACATAAAAATTGGCGTTGATATATAACGATACATTTGGAATGGAAATGGAAAATGTAATAAATGTGTTTTTGGAGGACTAGGGTTTGTGCCTGATCATAACCTTAAAACAAAACTCAGGATTGCCACCATATAAGAAATGACCAGTTAAAATGGTTTCATTGGGAATAAGTATTTAACAGTGGAAAAATCCTCAGTTTTTTGTTTTTGTTTTTGTTTTTGTTTTTGTGTGTGTTTGTTTTCAGACCAGGACCTGGCAGTGCTATTGAGCCTGTGTGATAGTTTATTCATATAGATAGTTTTCTTCTTTCAGCGTATTCAACTGCACAAAATTGCTGAAAACAAACTGGTCTACTGCATGTAATGTATAAAAATTCCTCCCCTCCAACCAGGGAACATATGCCGATCCCCTATTGCAGAAGCTGTCTTCAGGAAAATGGCCACAGACAGCGGTGTTGTAGACAATGTAAGTATGTCGTTTGAATCTTCCGTCTGACCCATTCACTTGACAGTAGGTAAAGGCAAATTGCATTACATTACTGCTGGATCCTCTAGTTGACGCTTAACTCAACTCTCATTTGAATGTCCTTGAGTTACCCAGTTAAAGTCCTGACTCAATTTGATAATCTATGTCAATACTTGAAAAATGTTCATAAGCGAATGCCTACCAGACTAGTAAACCGTCACTAAGCGTGCAATGTTTGCCACAGGAAGGACTACCAAAGGGGCTCCCGCCTTTGTATTGACTCAGGAGGGATGAATACTTATACCATGAGCATTTAAGTTTTTCTCTACTTTCCATTGGTGACTTCTGACTTCTTTAATTCGTAAATGGAAATAAACAGTAATTCTTTAAGAATGTGTACAAGTAATTAGGTATTCTGTTTAATGTGACATCGCTGGAAGGGGGGGTGAAGACTTTTGCATGACACTGTATATGTTAAGTGTACTCAACTCGAGCAAAGTATTGTGCTACTCTCTAGATTCCTCATCATTCTGCACACTTCTGGCATGCCCCTTCTGCTGTAGAGTATAATAAAAACAACACAGTTGGGTCTAAATTATGGAGTTCTGGGAAGTTGTAGGTTTTTCATTTATTTGATCGCATCTTAATAAATATAATCTTTATCTATTTATAACAATATGAACATATGTGATTTCTGCTTAATCAATTGTTAGAAATCATTGATACGTCTTAGCCTATAGTTTGCTATTTGCTTTTCCATGTTATTTTTCATGTATTTTTGCACGTAACTGTAGCGTTTAGTAAATGTTGAAGCTTTTTGTTGACCTTTTCTTTACAATGTATGAGATGTTTGTATATATTGTGCATATCTATTTTGTCTTCTGTGTGTAGTGGAGGATAGACAGTGCAGCGACCTCCACCTATGAGATAGGAAACCCACCCGATCACCGGGGGCTGGCCTGCATGAGGAAGCATGGGGTGCTCATGAGTCATGTGGCCAGACAGGTACGGCCTCTGCCCAATCTCTTTCTTATGTTCTCTGTTTCAGTGGGTCATAGACAGTGGTGCTGTGTCCGATTGGAACACGGGCAGCTCCCCTGACGGCCGAGCTCTGGCCTGCCTTGGGAAACATGCCATTAGTACAAACCACAGGGCCCGACAGGTACACAGACTCGCTCAACCTCATTTGTCATCTTCTCCTGCACCTCCTATGGTGTCCTACACTTTCTCAACCTAAAGTCTTTTTATAGGACAAATATGTGCTTTAAAAAAAAAATGGGGGTGGTGGTGCGTAAAAGGGCGCCACCTTGATCAAATACGTAATGCCTCAGAACAGACAAGTAATGGTGTGAGTAAGATCTGTTGACAAAAATTCAGTAAGTAAAGGTTTTCAAGGTAATCGTTGCTAATTATCGAGGGGATACGCGTGAGGAGAATGTAGAACTGAAGGCGCCTGTTTTCTCTGACATGGCAAAGGCATGAGTCAGAGTGTTGGAGGATGCGCTGTGTTATTGTTTCACTGCAGTGCAGTTAAACTTAGACATGAAAACGAGAGTGTTTTAAAGCTAAAGACGCTCCAGGGGTTGCTGCTGTTGTTGGCTCGGCTTTGATGCAACTTAGGCACGACGCCAAGCGGAACACAAAATGACCAATGGAAATGTGGGAGCGGAATTATCCATTTTATAATACGTTTTTTTTTTTATTTAGTTGACACTTGACTGTTCTTTGGCCAAGCGAGTTTCAAGGAATATATTTCAGCGAATAAAGAGTTGAAGGTACGCGTGTCCAAGCCAACTTGGGGAATTGTACCGGTGTTTGCTTGACTCCATCTTTTCCTTGATACTAACAAGTGAGCTGGGATCAGAAACTGTTAAACCGATCCCGAAAGAAAGCTCCATGATTCACAGAGGCTACGCCGTTTTCCTGGCGTCAGCGGTGTCTTCTGCACGCCAAACCTTCCAATGCGCACGCCTGCCCATGCAGCGGAGGTTTGTTCCATTTGGGAATGAATCATTACTCCAGGTCTTTAAAACCACTTTCCTGCCCTGTCTTCAGGAAAGAGTTTGCAGGCGCAACTGCAACTTGTGGCTGACATTAAACGGTAATTTTTGATATGTCGTATCTTGCGAATGGCGGCCCTTCTCAAACATCCGTTTTCTCCACTCATTACCCTTGGGTGTGAGTTTGTCTCTCAAAACTCATTTAAAAATAAATAAATAAAACTGGTAAGATGTTTTTTTTGCTTCCTCATCCTGGGCACTTAAGCACCATCGGATTCTTAATAATGAATCTGTTCGACTTCCTGTGTGTTTTTATTTATAAGTATCCACACAAGTGGAGGTTCTTGGGCCTCACCCGTTCGCTTTCAGACCTCTGTCTGGCTCAGTAGTCGAACCCCGCGTGTAACCTTTTAAACCTGGTGTTAAAGCAGGCAGTGTTTGAGCGTTTAAAAAGCCTTTATTAACTGCTAAATAAAACTGGGATCTCCGATGGGGATCACAGTTTGAGAGCCTTTGTTTTTAAGCCGTTGCAAGGTATAAATGTCTTTTGTGATGTTAGTGCTAATTTTACATAAAGCTGAGCAGAACAAATTAAACTTAGTTTATCTGTTTGTTACAGTTTATAAAAGGCATGTCTAATTTTAAAAAATTAGAATATAGTATATTTTCTTTTTTATTAACTTGTGGCTTAGCATCGCTACTGAAAACGGGCAATATAAATAAATTCTACAAAATATTGGGCGTGTATCTTATTGGACGAGAATATGATTGTCTACTGCTTCAGTGATGTTACATGAATCCCAACTAGCCAGCTGCATTGCTGGAGCTCATATATAACCCCTATTGGTCAAATTGTTTCCAGCACCTACAGTGTTTCAGCCAATTCAAGGACTCTTTCGCCCTCAAGGAGGAGACTTATAGACATGTTGAAGTGTTTTTTTTCCAATGAAGTAGGGATGGAGGCCAACAAACCCTTCCAAGTCAATAAAAATGCCAGTAAATGATTTCTGACAAGCATCTGATATCTCCCGACTTAGTGTTATCGTATACTCAGATCTTTTAGAGCACCACACTAAATGTCTAGTCTGATAAATGTAAATGTTTTTTAAACGGTTGGCTGTCTAAAATGATACCCTGCCATGGAGCATGTGAGCTTGTTTATAGCTGGCCACATTTTTGTGGTGTTTGTTATGGAAAGATAGTTTTAGCTAGCTTGTAAAGTAAACCACATTCGTTAGCGTGAAACAAATTGACTGATGGCTTCCATTAAAATGTACTAGGTGTCACAACATATAATTTAGCAATAACTCCTGTTGTATAGGAAAGGTCTATTTATTGGCTCCACATGCATGCAGTAACAAACAATGTTTACTATTGCTTCGCAGGGGGGTGAGTATTTATGCACTCAGTGGCCAGTTGATTAGGTACACCCATGTAGAACTGGGCCGGACCCCGCTTTGTGTCCAGGACAGCCTGAACTATTCGAGGCATAGATTCTATGAGGTGTCAGAAATGTTTCTCAGCGATGTTGGTCCATGCTGATGCTATGGCGTCATGCAGTTTTTCTCCAGATTATACTGCGGTACATTCATGCAGAGAACGGGCCTGTCCATCTCAAAGATGCTGTATTGGGCTGAGGTCTGGGGACTGCACAGGCCACTCGAGTAAACTGAACTCGCTGGAACCACTCTGAGACGATGCATGCTTTTTGACGTGGTGAATTATCCTGCTGGAAGTATCCATGTGATGAAGCGTAAACTGTAGCCATGATGGGATGCACCTGGTCAGCAACAATGTTCAGGTACGTTGATGTTCAACGCAGCTCAATTGGTATCAAGGGACCCCACACCACTACCCCACCATCACCACTGGGTACAATGAGTCCATGGACCAATCCTGCCTGCTGTTTTCACCAAATCTTGACTCTGCCATCGGCATGGCACAACTGGAACCTGGATTTGTCAGACCTAGAAAGTCCAGGGTTGGTGATTTTGAGCCCAATGGAGCTGCTGCTCCTTGTTTTTAGCTGATAGGAGAGGAACCCGGGGTGGTCGTTGGCAGTAGCCCATCCACGAGGAGGACCGACGAGTTGTGCATTCTGAGATCGGGTCGAACACTGCTGTTCTTTGCCTGTTTGGGGCCTGCCTGTCAGCTTGCATGACTCTTACCATTCCCCTTTGACCTCTCTCATCAAGGAGCTGTTTTCATCCACAGGCCTGCAGCTGCCTGGATGGTTTTTGTTTAGTGCAGCGTTCTCTGTAAACCCTAGACACTGTCGTGGGTGAAGAGCCCCAAAAGGTGATGATACTGTAGCTGGAGCGCCTGTCACCAATGATCATACCTCGTTCAAAGGCCACTCGTTTTTCCCCATTCTTGCGTTCAATAGTACCATAACAGAATGCCTCGATGCCTGCCTGCCTGCTATATATTGCAAGCCATGGCCATGTGTCTGTGGGAGCAGGGCAGTGTACGTAATAATCTGGCCACTAAAACAGCATTTCTACCTTTATATGAACATAAACATAATATTGTGTTGCATGAATTTGCTAAACATTCCCAAAGTTCTTAACCACGACGTGAAGATATTATGGTATTCTTTGTGATTCCGTATATTGAAGCGCTTCTCAGCTCATGCGCCATGATGGCACACGTGTCCTTCCGTTACCATGCACACATATCCATGAATCACTTGACCTAAATTACAAAACATTACAGCGACTCCAGATTCTGGGTTCTCCTGTGTGACCGTTCACAAACCGCAGCTACAACCCCTTGTTGCTCCCATATGGGCTTTATATAACAAATCCCTAGCTTGTTAATCATCTTCGCCAAAATATGCCAGAAATGTGACTTCTTCCCCCAGTTCCTCTGAGGTTCCAGTAAAATGAGTTTTATAATTTGGATCAGGGTATTTTCTGAGCATCAAAAATCAGTTTTTGTTTTTTGGCTGTGTAAAATGAGTTCCCTGGCCATGCTCCTGAAAGCATGCTATCTGGATGCTCTTGGGTGCCCCATGCAGTTTACCCAGCTGCCCAGCCTGCTACCTCGTTCACCCTCTCTCAAGCTGTAGCAGGCGGCTGTACTGGGCCGCCAGCGGGGCCTTGGGTCCCTCTCCCCGGAGCACCGCCTATTTGGCCAGATCTGTCTTAGTTGGGAAATCGGGTAAGGATTGTGTAATTTTGGGGAAAATGGGTTTCCCTGAGAGTACTTTAGTTGACTAGAACTTTAGTTGTATTTCAGTCTCGACTCCTTCAGTAAGTAAAATACGCATAGAAAGAAAACGAGTTCCCATATCCCCTGTATTTAACACAATCCCTCCCTCTCGCCTTTCCCTAGTGTAATGTCATCACCGTTTGTCCCTCCAATTGTGACCGGATTCCACATTTTGACAAGCCCGTTTGACCATGTGTTTGTCTTCCCTCAGCAGGACAGCTTCTGGCATTTAGGAGAATTCTGGGGTCAGATTAGGGGAAGTAAAAGTCTCTTATTGTGTTAGGAAGTGAATCTCTAGCTCGGCGTCTCCTGTCTCACAGTGATCACAGCGCTTGTTTTCCCTGGTCTGCCCTTGTCTGCTTTTTTCAATGGCAAGGCTGTGCTCACTTTACCCATGCTTTGAATCGTTCACCCTCACCTGGTATTCTGCCAGGGTGTCATTTCCATATAGTGTCCAATAGCACTCCAGTTTATTTAGTGTTTCAGTGTTTGTAACCAGATGGTCATTCTGCTCACAAACCCTCAACATGGATTCCCACTAGCCCCAGTCCGCACACTCATTTTTCTCCACCTGTTTCCCCTGAAGTCTACGGACTTGCTTCACACTTATTTCACCAATTACATTTTCTTTTGTGCCAGTTGCCATGCTTTACCCCACTAGGTTTAGGTTTTTTCTGTCCTCACCGTTGTGGGTTTCCGTTTTTTCTTTTTTAAACAGGCTAACCCTAGAGCTGGTAATAGCACAAAGCATGTTTGTTGTAACAGGATTTTACTTTGCACAGATGACTACTTGGGTATATTATGTATCATTATGTTTTGCAACAATTAGGTTGCGAAGGTCTTGAGACGGCTCTTTGCTTTTACCCATCATAAGATGTGTCTTGTGTGACACCTTGGCAATGAGACCTTTTTGTAGGCCATCAGTTGGGACTGAACCAGCTGATATTAA
>JAOYSI010009620.1:0-10809 GCA_025775065.1 Hiodon alosoides | reverse complement strand
AGCGACACACAACGGAGACCCTGTCGGTGGGGGGTTTGTTCCAAACTGGGGCCAGCCAGAGAGAGAGAGAGAGAGAGAGAGAGAGAGAGAGAGAGAGAGAGAGAGAGAGAGAGAGCGAAAGGGTGGAGGGTGTTTGTGGTGGGTGTGCCAGAATGCAAGCACACACTGCATGAAATTAAACAAATGGGACCAAGGACTTGGCTTATATGGACTGGCGTCAGATTTCGCTCCATTTATGTGACGAGTGTTTTGAATGTGAGAGTGTAGTGGGTTTTCCTGTTGGTTTTTGGCAGGCTGCCATTGTTAAAAATGGAGTAAATTCTCCGATACTTCCCCTTCACCAATCCCTACCCCTGCACAGTCTCCATTCTCGGTGTGACATCACTGGAGTTCCCCTGAGCGTCGGATATATACCTCTCCAGTCGCTCTACTGCGACTACAACTGCACACGCATTGGTGGTGTAAACACGAACACAACGTTGGCCTAGAGTCACTTTGTTTACATCTCTATTTATTTCTCTCTTTATTTGTTTGTTATAATTTATCTTGAAGCGGTCGCTCTCCGTTTGCTTCGTGCTTTAATTTATTTTTCATTTTGAAAAGAAAAAAATCTCACAACATGCAACATTCAGGCGCTACGGCAGTTTACATGCCAACGACTATGGATCTGGAGAGTGGGTTTGAGGTCGGGGCCCAGGGTTCGAGGGAGCGGCAGAAAGCCTCCAGAAGCTGGGCGTGGAAGTTCTGCACGGCGTTGACACTGGTGGCTCTGTGTGCGGTGACTGCCCTGCTCTTTACCTGGCATCTACAGGTAAGACCAGCCCCTTTAATCTCCGGAGCCAGATGCAGAGAGCTGGAGGGAGGGCAACGCTTTTAGTTTGTTGGGTACTCACCCATGCTGTATTTCTGTGACATTAACTGTGTTATATCTTCTGTTTCTCCTCTCAGAAACGAGACCACAGGAATTCTGAAAGACTGGGGAAATTCGAGGCCAATAGAAATGAAGAATATGGTATGTGCGTGATAAAAGTTACTAGATAATTAGATAAGAGTTAACTAGATAAAAAGTTACTGCGTAAGCATTTGTATTGTTCTTCTTATCGCTTTATTAAAAAATGCTATCAAGCAAAATACACAGGAATGTAACTACAAGATGTCTTGGCAGAGCTGTCTTGCAATTTATGTCTTACTGACTTACTCGTTCTCTTCAGGTCACCAGAATGCACTGAAACAAATATCTGGGGATGCAAAGGCTGCAATACACTTAGAG
Organism: Hiodon alosoides; assembly: GCA_025775065.1. Lineage (NCBI taxonomy): Eukaryota > Metazoa > Chordata > Actinopteri > Hiodontiformes > Hiodontidae > Hiodon > Hiodon alosoides. The sequence continues at coordinate 9,539 of JAOYSI010009620.1, read as the reverse complement.
GGTAAGAGAAAAGCTTTTACCTACTGCAGGAAGCGTGACTGGTCCGCGGGTCGGGTTACTGGTAGCGCAGCGAACGGCACTCGTTATACTGAGATTTCTGTATTTCCTCACATGAAAGAGGCCACAGCGAATTATTAGTTGTGGTTTAGAAGGTGGCTTTGTTCTAATGAATAACGAGGCAGGCTTAAAGTTGTTGTTGTACACTGTGTCGGCAGTGCGGTGACTCATCCGCTGATCTTCCTCTCCTCGTCTAGGTGAAGTGAATGCCGCGCTGTACAGCAAATCGGTGGAATGGAGCGACGACGTAGGGCATTCCTTCTCCCAGGGGGGGCTCTCGCTGAAGGGCAACAAGATTATCATACCCCGTTCCGGGCTTTACTATGTCTACAGCCAAGCCTCCTTCAGGGTGGCGTGCAGCGCCTCCGTCGAGGATGAGTGGTACCAACAGCCCCTGAGTCACACGGTGAAGCGCTTCTCCCAGTCCTTCAACACGGATAAACCCCTGCTGGACTCCGTGAGGTCAGCATGCAGCAGCGTCTCGGAGGACCTCGGCAGCGGTCAGCGGTGGTACAACACTTTCTACCAGGGGGGGGTTTTCCGCTTGCTGGAAGGCGACCAGCTGTGGACCGAGACCAATCGACTTTCGGATCTTGACCCGGAAGATGGGAAGATGTTCTTCGGGGTTTTTGCATTATGAGAGACAGTCGGGGAGAAGGCGAGCAGTTGTAGAAACACAAAGCTCAACAAAGTCAAACGGAAGGCAATAAGCCTATATTAGATATAATTACATAACGAATAGAGGATAGAGAAGTGTAACAAAGACCAACGGAGCAAGAAATTAGTCCCTTGGGATGAGTGAACTTAAGAGACTGAGGTCAGCTGGCCTGACCGAGATTTTCTGATATTGTGTGACGCCCTTTAATATGTCAAGTGTCAGTCAACATTTGACGACAAACGAGACCAAATGTTTTATGTTAAAACACAAATGGTAATATTCAGGGACCAAAAATTGCCGTAAAAATTCTCAATAATAATGTTAGTTTGCAGTGCACTTGTGAACTTAAGCAGTTTTACAGAACATCAATCTCTGTGGGTTATATTGTATTGTACGCTTATTTTATTGTGTACTATGTATGACTATGTGTACAATGAAGCGATATGTGCTATTTCATTATTTTTGTTTCAGTACAATGTACCGAAAACGCATTTCAATACACTGATTAGCAGTCTGTCTTACCGTGGAAATGTAAAACGTGCTAGTTTGTACAGTGCGTAAAACACAGCTCATTGTTTTAAAAACGTAAGCTATTTAAATCACTATATATTTATCTATTTATTTAAAGTGTTAGGGGTATTTATATTATTTGTTGTATTTTTGTCAGTGATATGTTTATCGCAGCCGGTGTGTATGTTCTTGAATGTATTTTTAATATTGTTTACATTCTATTGCCAGAGAGCTCGCTGTTAAAATTCGCAAAAAAATGTTCTCAGTTTTAAGTACAATTAAAACACTTTCTCAAGGAAAAACGCCTTCTGTATCACCACACCAACACTGACTGCAACATTTGTTTCAGAATACTAGGCCTACGTTTCAGACGCACAAAATGTGTCGTCACACACGACATTTCCTTACAATAGCTGTCTTTTATCAAGCATTAGCCTAACCTGGAACCAGAGCCGCTGGTTTGCGAAGCAGTTGAGTGCTCGCCGAAATCTCAGGTCATGAACTAGTCTTGACTTGCGGGGAATGCCGAGGTAGGGCGAACAGTAAGCATATGTCAATAGCAAGGCATAAAACATTATTAGAATTTTCCACAAAATCCGAACCTTAAAGAGAGACCTGCCAAAGGCGCCATCGCAAATCTTATCACCTCGTCACAAAGATACGGTAGCCTATTTCAATAAATACTGAGTAATAATATATTTGTTTGCTTCATACTATGAAAGTATAGAATATATGGTATTATACAGTACTGTATTAGCGGACTTAGGCATGCTAAATTAACTTGGATAAGAAAATAGCACATTAAAATGAACTATAAATGGCAGATACAAAAACTGAACGCCGCAACCGACACTGACGTCATTCCTAGATTAGGTCCTGGGGTTTAAGTCTTTGGCTCAGTGTGCTAATCATCTTTTTTCTCTGTATAAGGGGTTTTGTCGACTCGAGTTAGATCCCTGACAGGGCTACTTGTGAAAATCCAGGAGTTGGGGTCGGCGCGGGTGTGCTACATTAACAGTCAAGAAATATCAGGTCTACGGAAAACTGCTATTTCAGTGCAAGTCCTTTATTATAGGCTACTCTGGTGGACAACATGGAATATGTCTTTAATATGTCTAATAATGTCTTTAATACTCAAAGTATTACTCTAAGAATAGACATGTTGTAGGTATCACCCATTACACATTAGTGTCATGGTATTGTTTTCTTGGTATCTCATCGTTAAAAGTACTAAGGCGTTCAAAATAGGGGACTCGCTAGTTCTGTGAGAAGTGCGGGGGTTTACCCAATTATCAACAACCTACAGTGCTACCCACGGCAGTGTCTGGGATACATTTTCATCAATGAAACATGTGGTACGAACCACACTGGCCTTGATAAACAGTGAAATTCATTGTTTGAACTCAAGAAGAAGTTCTAAGTTCAGTCACTTTTGACACTTTCGACACAGTTAAATAAATTCCTTACAAAGGTGTTACCGTTGGCTCCGTGTTTCTGCGTAACGCATTAAGTGTGATTTGACTGAAATTTATTATCCGATGCAATTTGATTCCACAGCAGGTTTAGTAGTTTCCATACATAATTATTCTATAAAATAACTCACGGAAAATACAGCTGTGAAAATAGACCAATATCTGGAGAAGGGTACGTAGTAATGAGGAGCGAGTCAAGGAAACAGTGGACACAGTAAAGGGTAAAATAAGGCATTGCCGTTTACAAAGATAACTTCAATAATTAAGAATAATGAAGCATTGCTTTCGGGCGACACCTAGTGGGACTCTTCATCTTCGGAATGAAACGCATGTATTTGACTTGTGTCAAATCATCGGGGATATCAAATCATTTGACATCATTACATGATTTAATCATACATTAAAGTGTTTACCATCCTAATTGATTTTAACGTTGGTGTATCAGGAGTATGTACTAGTAGTACAGATATTAAACCGTGAAGCACCCAATATGCTTACTCCGAGTTGCAAAGTGTAGCCCCAGAATACTAGATATGACATACTAGAACTGATATTCAAAACAGTTTTAATTTAGTAGGTAGAACTTTATTGATACTCGGAGAGAAAATTGCAGTTACAGTCGCACAACAAATATACACTATACAATATACACTATGCACTATACACTATACACTATACAATATACACTATGCACTATACACTATACATATACAAGGAAATTAAAATAAAATCCAAAAAGAAAACGAAGAGCGCTGTGCAGTAGTGTGACATCCAAGGGTCTCGCAGCGCTGACTCAGGGCCATGGAGGTGGCATTCTCTAATCACGGTTGGCGTGAAAGACCGCCGGAGGCGATCCTTCTTTCCCTTCTGTCATGATTAGTCTGTTACCAAAGGCGCTCCTTTGCCTGGCCATGTAGAGGGCGGGAGACATCGTCCAAGACGGCTCACAGCTTCGAGAGCTTTCGTCTCCCTGCCATTATCTCCAAAGGATCCAGACCGGCTCCCCAGGGGACCGAGCCAGCTCTCCTGATCCGCTTATCCCTCCTCGGGCACGTCTGCCAGCTGCTGTCCCAGCACCGCATGGGAGATCGCCACAACCAACTGGTAGAACACGCTCAGCGTTGGTCCACACACACGTCAATGGACCTGAGCCTCCTAAGGAAGTAGAGGTAACTCTGACCCTTCTTGTACAGAGCCTCAGTGTTTCCAGTCCATTCCAGTCTGTTGGCCAGGTGCGCTGCTGGGTATCTGTATGACGAAACCATCTCAACGTCAGTCCCACGGACGGAAACGGGTAAGTGGGGCCCTCTTCCTTCTGAAGTCCACCACCATCACTCCACTCTTTCCCACATTGAGCAGTAAGTGGTTCCGCATGCACCCCTCCACAAAGTCCTCTACCACACTTCTGTACTCCTCATCCCGATACACAACCAAAAATGGTAATCTGAAATCTTCTGCAGGTGGCTCATCTCGGAGTTGTGTCTGAAGACTGATGTATAGAGGGTGAACAGGAAAGGAGCCAGGACAGTTCCTAGGGGAATTTTAAGATGTTCTTTAACTCATCTTAAACGTTCTTTAAGACTCACGAAAGAACGTCCCTTTGAAAACCTAACGCGAATTAGACCTGGTTTGACAACTTTTGTTGTTTATGGTGGGAAGCCGACTAAAAGGCCCCCAAGAGCCGCTAGATGTCAGTAAATCGATTTTTAGTCTTGTCACCGTCACTGATGAAAGCGTTCCCAAATCTTCCATACGGATATACCGCTACGTTTATGTAATACACGAAACGGTATATACTTTATGTATTATTTCTTTTTCTTTTTTTAAGGGCATCTATTGATTTTCGTATCATTCAAGTTTTTTAGGTTAGTTAGTAAAATTAGTATTTAAAAAAATAGTAAAATCTTTATTATAAATATTGATTTATATTTATTATAATATTATAAAAAATGTTCTTCATAATGAAACCTTTTTTTTAGTTTTTTTAGTTAAGTGAAGCATTGAGTGCAATAAAAAAAATTAATCGCAGACAACAAAACGAGCAAAGCGTATTGTCTTTAATAAATTGTAAACAACGTGGCTATGTTTTCGAATATTCTCATTATGCGGAATAAATATCATGTTTGATGAAAGATAAAAGTTGCTTAAAAAGAGTTACTTCGACTGGTGCGCAGCAATTGCAAAATTTACGCTGATTCACTCGGAGACCAGTTCGCAATTTTAGAGATTCCTAAATTTAAAATCAGTTGTCTTCCGAAATTTTTGTGTCACCTGTAGCATAATCTGCGTTCGCGAATTCGGTGAGAAAACTGGTGAATCTTGCACATAAAACACGTGATTAAAGTCTTTACTGGAAAACAATTACAAGTTTATTGTTTTACAATTACCGTTATTTATTTATATCACAAAGACTTATTTGACGAAAACGGCAATAGTAAATGTGAATATATTCACAGAGAAATACAATAATAATTTCACAAGATGACACATTTATGGTAATAGTATTTTTTATAACACAATCTCTCTCTCTCGCGCGCGCGCACACACACAGGGCATCAGGCACCAGTATTATTTATTCATTTTATAAATAAAATATTGATATGTTTTTAGGATTTTAATCTGTTTTTTTTTTTATTTAAGCTTCAGCAACAAATTATGTTGAAGAAATTAAAGGCTTTTCAGTTTAAACGTGCCTTCTGACATATTTCCCATCTCATTTTTAGGTTATGCAAATAGAATCAAACAACTAGGTGATCACTGTGGGGTGTGACCTAATAACTGTGGAACCCTGGAAAGAAACTAGTGACCACAGATTTGGCTCTAATCTGTGATTTGGCTCTATGTCTATGTCTAACACGGCAGTTAATGGAGCCAAAAATTCTCATACTGATGTCCAGAAATGTAAGTATTTCTGTTTGAAGAGAAGAGAGATGGTACTGACTCAGACAGTAAGAGTATGTGGCGTCACCATTGCAACCAACCCATGTCCCTACTAATCTCCGGGAGTTGAAAAGGACCCAAAACCTTTAGGGAAATACATACAATTGCACCTTGGCATTTACACAGTAAAACAATATATTTTAAATGGACAGTGGAAACAAAATCATCCTGAATTGACCAATCACATAACTAACATAGTGACAACAGCTATGAGGGTCAGAATGAACTGCCTGAGCAGTGGTTAATGTCACACCTTCAACATTGTTGCCCTAATGGTATCATTTTTATGACAATCATTCTGTAGTCAGTAGCTTACAACTCTGCAATGTTTAACTGTACATCTGGTATACATCACGGAAACTCAGGGTTGCTGAAGGGTTGTCCAGAATAACAAGACTTGAACCCTAGTCTCCCACACTAAAAGCAACAATATTAATATGTCATCAGACCTCTGAGTGACCTCTTACTGACATCAAATACAAATCAAATAACATCCTACAAATACTGGTCTGTCAGCAATGGCGACAACAGTGTGGGGTATGGCGGACACATCCCCTTTGTTCCGCTAATACGTAGTACGAGTTTGATATGTGTTTGTTTTAAAATGAATATTCTTGTCTTTTCATTGTGGTATATTTTTGTCTTGATAAGATCGTTCCAAACGCACGCAACTGTGTGAGGTCACCTCTTCAGAAAAAGTGGCTGCATAATGCTGCTAACACCCAGATCTCTGTGAACACACATGAGATAATGCAACGTTAAAAGGGTAATGTCCCAACAGTGACAAACGGAGTGGTGTTGGGAGCAGATCCCTCTGGCATCAATTACTCATGCTGGCGCCCCACTCGTCATACATTTTTAAATTGCATGATTATTAAATATTTGTTATTTCTGTAATCCTGCATGAAAATGTTTAATTGCCAGGTGCCAGCTAGCATTTGCGATCACTGTTTGGCCACAAATATTGAAAGAGGCCCTTCATTGTTTGATTTAATTGTCTGTCGTTTTGATGAAGTCTCATCTCGCATCAAATTGCACATCATCAAATACCTACCTAAAGGAGCCAGAGGCCTTTGTGTATAAAGTACATTTTAATGCTTTAGTTATTTTTATGTTTGTCCTTTGCTTTTAACTGGGGGTAAATATCACCATTATTTCATAGAATATGTGGTTGGAGGCAGGATAATACAAGTCTGTTTGCACAAACGTCAATGGTAATGATATATAATATCCTTTTTGATGTAAAATGAAACACACAAAGCAAAAAAAATGAGTGACAGATGCAAACATGATCAATACAGTTTCCCCCTGGAGATAAAAGAAACAGATAAAAAAGATAAAAGAAACATGTCTTCTTCGAATTTACAGGAAAATAAGAACTGCAGTAATAGAAAAGAGTTTCATTAAAAACGACAGGCACAGAAAGCGAGAGAACCTCGAGAAATCTTTTGGATAAAAAATTCTCCCAGAGAAACAATAAAAAATACGAAATGCACATAGGGAAAAAGCAACCATTCAACTTTTGTATATAAAACATTTTGTAGCATTAAGCGTTTTGATAGCATTAATGAATTCAGGCCAAAATTGATAAATTCTGCTGTGCATTATTAAGCAGATATATTTCCAAGGCCTGTCAAACTTGGTTTGCATCTGTGACAAAAGTAACAGGAGCAGAACTAATCCACAGTCATGTAGCATCTGATCGATAATATATAACATTCAGAAATATGGGTTTGACTGCCACTTTACTGGGTTTATATGGTCAGACTCAACTATAATATGCAATGAACGTTTTCTGTGATAAATTCACCAGACGTTTTTCCTAACGTAGATGTACTAACACAACCCCAGAAGCTATCCAGAAACGCAAACATATGGAACCTACAAAACAGCACAGTTACAGTGTATGGTGTGCTTATTGGACCTGTTATTACAGAAGACTTCTGGGTTAGAAGATTTAGCGGTATACCAAACATGTCTCTATGCCATGATACTTTTATTTCCTTTTTAAAATGTTTTATTCATTATGAAATTTTGAAGAAGGCTGCATAGAACATGTTAACTGTTTCCCTTGGGGAAGGCAATACTTACAGAACCTCAATAAAAATATATCAATATGCAAATCTTTAATACCATTGGTTGAAACTAAACAATGGGGTTGTTTGAAAATAAAACCCAAGAACCGTGTTTGACTAATCTATGTAGTTTAATTCGGTCCACTAAAGGTATATGTATATGCACATGCCAAGCGTTACCTTGGCCAAGCGCCGGTAAAACATTTACATGCTCAATAAAACACTTCCCTTGGATTCTATTTTCAAAGACCAATTCCTGTTTTCATACATTAATGATAACTAATTTCATGCACCAATTATAAATATATTAAAGATCATGGTATTGTAACAATTGACTTTGTTCAGAGATGACCCAAACGGTGCTTTAATAGGCAGATAAAGGCGGGTTCGAGACAGAGTTAGAAAAAAGGGAGCGCGCGCGAGTGACTGAGAAGGTTTTTTTACCCTTGTCATTCTTGGAAAATGTTTTCCTCTATTCTTTTTTGGCTCCTTATCGACTGGTGATCATTGCTCATTACACCGGCCATTGCCTTCCTCTTTGTTTGTTGACAAACAGCGTCTCCCTTTGTGATGCACAACATCTCCACCTGTGGTGAACGACTTTTCCATCCGTGAGGAACAACGTCTCCCTCGGTGATGCACAACAACTCCACCTGTGATAAACGACTTCTCCCGTGACAAACAGAGTTTCCCTCTGTGATGCGCGACATCTCCATCCGTGATTAACAGCTTCTCCCGTGACAAACAGCGTCTCCCTCTGTGATGCACAACGTCTCTATTGGTGATGATCAGCTTATTCTCCTGTGATGAACAGTGTCCCCCTCTGTGATGAAGTGTGTCCCCCTCTGTGATGAAGTGTGTCCCCCTCTGTGATAAACAGCTTCCCCTTCTGTGATGAAGAGTGTCCCCCTCTGTGATGAACAGTGTCCCCCCTTCCCCCCTCTGTGATGAACAGTGTCCCCCTCTGTGATAAACAGCTTCCCCCTCTGTGATGAAGAGTGTCCCCCCTCTGTGATGAAGAGTGTCCCCCCTCTGTGATGAACAGTGTCCCCCTCTGTGATGAAGAGTGTCTCCCTCTGTGATGAACAGTGTCCCCCTCTGTGATGAAGAGTGTCCCCCCTTCCCCCTCTGTGATGAACAGCTTCCCCCCTCTGTGATGAACAGTGTCCACCTCTGTGATGAACAGTGTCTCCCTCTGTGATGAACAGTGTCTCCCTCTGTGATGAACAGTGTCCCCCTCTCCGTCTCCTCACGTTGCTCACTTGTAAAGCAGCTGCAGCCTGCTGGTGTGGCAGTGGTTGCGACTGATCTTGCTGTCCGCCTGGTAAAGGTTAGATGAGTTGGAGAAGGAGGGAGGGAAGGAGTGGTTGTCAGAGGATGGTCGGGGGTAACCTGGCGGGGGCAGAAGGGATTTTGTGTCGTTCTGGGAGGAAGGGGGCGGTGGCATGCTATGGTTCTGATTCTGGGTGGAGGAACGTCTTCGGGAACGCACAGCTTGTCTCTCTGCTAGCTGGTTCCGCAGCTCAGACACCCTCTCTTCTTTCTGTGAGCAAAGGAGAAAATCTTACCTTACCATTTTTATAATCCTCGTGAGCGCCACGGTCATGTATAATCATTATATCCTAACTTTTCAATCATAAATGTATGCACAGTTGTTTCCACTTTTTAGTTATAATAGTTAATGTAACTTTACACTTTTTTGAAAGTGCACGTGAGAGACAGAGGGGGAGAGAGAGAGAGAGAGGGAGAGAGGGAGAGAGAGAGGAGAGAGAGAGAGAGAGAGAGAGAGAGAGAGAGAGGGAGGGAGAGAGGGAGAGAGAGAGGAGA
>JAOYSI010009618.1:0-10810 GCA_025775065.1 Hiodon alosoides | reverse complement strand
GTACAATGTCTGAATTAGTCTCGACAGCAGCGGCTGACAGAAGACGCTCCAGAACCGGACAAGAGAGAATCAGCCGATACCCCCCTCATGTTCGCCCTAAGCCCCCCCTCTGGATCCTCAAGCTGGATTGCCGGCAATTGGTATAACCCCAGTTCAAAACATAATTGGCCGTCTTCAGATCTTTACCTGATGTTTGCCGACATGAGATTAAAGTAATGGAATGGCACTTGTTTACAACGCATATGTACGTTTCGCTAAAGTTTCTAAACCATGAACTTGGCAGGAGCACTTCGTTACCCCCATCCAACCGAAGCCGAGACTGCTTATCGAGCTGATAGATTGTCACCTTAGCACAAAACGCCGGGGGAATACGACTGCATAAATAAACGATGAGGATATTTTTAAACCCCCAGAAATCGGAGATAAATAGGTTTTATTCCCGAAGCGCCACTGCTGTTCATAAATCTCCCTCTGATACACTCTGGCAGCCAGAAGAGGAATATGAATATTTTATAATTCTAAAAATCAAGCCCCTGTTTGACTCCAAGAAGCAGTCTTCAAATGAATGGACACTCATTCACTTGGACTTGCCAGTGAGATTCAATGGCAACACACGCGTTTCAATGTCTCAGAGCGCTTGTTTCAATGGCAAAATGCACACAGAAAGACAAACATTTCTCAGCCGTTATCTCGCTGAAGTAAATAAACATAGTGCGTTCACAATGTAAGTCTACTTTCAGTAATAATAGAGACCTGTCGACAAAAACTTAAAATTTGAATTTGAGTTGGTCAAACAAACACAGAAAGGTTCACATTAAATTTAGATGTCTAGCTTTAGTTGAGAAAGACACTCACCTGAGTGCAGACTGATCCCTATAAGTTCACAAGTTAGAATCCACCTCATGCCATTTTCTGATTGTGACCAGGACTGCAGTGGCGGTGCACAATTAGCAGGGCTTTCCTACTGGCTTCCTGGGTGCCAGCAGGCTGGTGAGAGGAACGAGCGAGCTCCTATTGGTGCTGAACCTCATGTGAGAGGTTCCCTCTGTGTAGCCTGCAATGTGGAAAATAGATGGATGGCTGAAAGAAACCAGGATTGAAGGATTGAATGAGACCAGTTTTACTTCCATACCCTTCCTGCATGTGGTGGTGGAAGTCATGGAAACAAGCAGAGATGCATTGGCACAATGGGCGTTTCTGAATTGTACTCCGGATTTTAAAAGAAAAAAAGTATATATAAAGCATAAAGCATAAACCATAAAATGTATTATCTAGGTTTAACGTCTTTCAGGTATAGTTTTTTATATTTTTTATACTTAACATATATTATTATGGAAATGCAAATGAGATACCCTCAAGATACATCAGGGAAGTTTGTTTCTTTCATTTTATTGTTTCTTACCTAAAAAACTCTCTGTGTTGTTTTTTGGGGGGTTTTTTTTATATATTGATTGTACGTTTTCATCCATTTATCAGACAAATATTGCATTGAATTGAAGTTTTCCTTTTCCAGGCAGATTCAGGCATGTTTAACAACATCTGTGCATTTCATTACTGTCTGACTCCCTAACCATACAGTTTTTGAGTAACTCTGGGAAACTCATGATGTAAAAGCATAATTTTTATGGTTGATCGAATGCCCTGGTTCTTCCAGAGAGTCAACATTATGAGCTAAGCTTTAATATTACATTCAGATCACAAACATATCTTATGCAGCTTCTATTGGAAATATATGCACTTTTATGCCTGCGACGGATCCAGAATATTTAATGTTGACTTTTTTTTCCGTAATTTTTACACAGCCAATGTGCAGCCACAATTAAAAATTCTGTGTCCTCCACGGAGAGGAGGTAATAAAAACTTGTGCTGTACAAAAACTACACAGAGGTTGTTGGTAAGAGAAAAACAATCTGTTATCTGCTATCTGTTATCTGTTATTCCCAGTCAGTGGAATTTGGGAATAGATATTTACCAGCTTCCCTAGCCCTCTTTCAGTTTTCAGAGGAAACCCATAACTTCATAGTCAGAAATCTATTATATTCTGTGTACCTTGTAAGTGTTTTATTCTCCATTCCAATGATTTTCTCATTTTGTTAAATTTCAAATTATGTTTACACATTTTATTCAAAACTAATGATGTATACACATCTTGTTCAAAACAAATGATGCATACATATTTCATTCAAAACTTGAAAAAAACCATGGCGTGGCCTGGTCCTACATATGATCCTGTCTTCTTAACCCGCTTTGCCTTCAGCGTAGTACTTAAGGGCATTATCCTGCCTGGAAGCTAAAATCCCATGCCAGTTTTATAAAGAAGCAAGTTCCTCTCATGTGTTTCACCCATTCCATTGTCCCTTAAATCTAGCTGGTGAGAAGCGACACCACATTACGATGCTGCCCCATCTTAATTGACAGTAGACAAATTTTGACATGGTGATTTTCCCAGCCATTGCATCTATGTAACTCTTAGTTTGCCATTGACCTCGCGGTGGCATCACTTGTTTCGTCCTTTCCCAGCTTCACGGTTTGGAGGGGCAGCCTGATCTAGGCATGTCTGTTTGATACCCAACTTCTAAATGGCCGACTTGTCCTCGATACTCAGTGACTTTGAAATAATTTTATGCTGTTCCCCTGATCTAATTTGTTTTGAAAGCTTTTATGTCCACATGGTTAAATCTTTGCTTGGTATTCATTACCTGATGGAAGTACCTTACAGAGACAGGTGAGTTTACACTGATACCATGTAAACCACTATTTGTTTTGTGACAGTGTGGATGCAGATCAGTCATGTTCATTCATAGTTAAATCTGTCAAAATCACAAACTCTGTGATCAAACATTGTAAAAGCTGAGCAGGGGGTAAATCATTTCTTACAGGAAGTGTTGATTATACATGGGCTGATGTAAAAGACAAAAACGGTCAAGCAGACATTGCTACCGTACCTGTCAGTGGGGAATGATGCAACAGGTTTTAATAGGAAAGTCACGAAATGATCTGGGGAGGCAGGAGACATAGGGAGAGAGGCGTCATACAAACAAGTGTCTCACATCAAGTTTGTAATGGCCTCTTAAGTATTGCATTATATATTTTTTCCCATTTAATTATTATTATTATTTTTAATTATTTTAATTATCGTTTTTAGCCATCTGCCAACAAAAATATATCCACAGAAAGAAAGAAAACAGGTTGCAATATGCCTGTTGCAATGTGCCTGATTATGTCTCACTGAGGAGCTAATGAGAGATGCTTGCAGTTTTAACATTTTAATCAGCCACTTCCATTATACCCAACATAGACTGTGACAAGCGGGCTGAAGAGTGTGCACGTGGGGGATTTTATGTGGACACGCCCATCTATGACAAGCAGCCTGATGAGTGTGCACGTGGGAGTTGTTACGTGTGTGTGCCTCCTCGACTCACCTGAAGATGATTTTGCCAGTGACAACACGGGAGAGTTCTTATAATAACACAGTGTAAAAATTTGGGAATCTAACATATCCAAACCTATTAGGCCCAGGGCAGTGTCAACATGTTTGTTAAGTTATCATATAAGAGCAATCGTGCCCGGCTATCATTTCTAACCAAATCAGTCAGGTTTGGTTATAGTCTGATGTCTGAGAAATTTGTGAAAGACAGACTGAACTACGGCACTCTATCACTGGGAACAGGCAGACAGAGAGAGAACTTAACTGCTCGATCATGGGTAGAGGACTGACAGACAGAACTTGAGAACAGAGCCTCAATTATGTCTCTCTGCCAATCATGCTAATTATTTGGTAGGCGGAGCCCTGGAACCATGATGCAGGGGGCTGATTGATTAATTCTCCACACCTGGTTCAGCCTATATAAATTCCTTGCGCCCCACTCAATGTGTGTATCTGGTTTCACCACTTTACCATGTTTAGTGACATTATTTTGCATATTTAAGGTTTTGTTTGTCTTGAAAGTCTTGAAACGGTAGCCTATATTTATTTAGATATCGCTGAGGATAGGCACACATGTGCACTGGTTTGGTTAGTCAATGGAAGACTTATATTTTTTTATTTTGGTGTGAATTTTAGGTTAGCATTCCAGTTTAGCAAATTATTGTGTCCTTTTTGTCTACTTGCCCCATCCTCAGAAAAATTCATTTGAAGAAATGTTATCTATATGTTTCATCAGTGGCAGTTTAGTAAATCCTTGTTTTTTAATGTACCTTTAATTGGTTGTTTTGTGGCATTTCTCTGGCTATAGTAATGTTGGCAGACTTCAGACTGTAACAGCTCTATCAGGCTAACACTGGGGACTGGTGGAGAGAGAAATATCAGTGATATCACTGGGGACAGTCCTACTAAACTATACCGCTCTATCAGGTATAACCAACAGCAGGTGAGAACCACACCGCTTCTTCAGTGATAACACTGTGGACAGATAGGGAGATGTGCCAGTGAGGAAAAGTGTGAAGGGCATTGGTGACAAACTGGACAAATTGGTTTTAGTATAACAGTGAGTTGCATTGTTTAGTTTTTGTTGTAAGATTGCAGTTATGGATGAAGAACAAAGATTTTTATGTGGTCTTTTAGACTGGACTTTGGATGACGAGTTTAGATCGGCTGATTTGGACCTTGGTTTTGGGTAATTCCCCCTTTATTTGCCCTTTTCTTCACCCACTTGTTTTACTTCCACTTATAAACGTTTTCTTTTAAGCCCTGGTTGATTGGATTTACTCCACTAGGTGGAATCATCCCACATCCTCAGTCTTGCTTACCTGGCATTTATAAGAAAACCACCTACTTGCAGTTGCAGCATGCAATTATGTATGTGTATGGTAATGTCCTTTCATCCAGTTACTAACTGGCCAGTGCTAACTCAACAAAGCATAAAAAAATATATATTAACACAAACAATGCTTTTCTTTGGTGTTGGTGCTTGATAACAACACTGCATAAAGTTGTATGACAGAGCACAGACAAGGTATTCAGTAGATACTAAAAATACAGTACTATAGAAAACCTACAGGTATTATATTGTTAGATTTGTGTCTTTGGTTGAAGGGATGGGTTGGCTTTCAGTCCTGCTGTGCATATGTGATTTACCTGTCGACATGTGTTAAGTGCCCGATTTATCAGGATTTCAAACTTAACTGCAGCATTTAGCTGAAAACAAAAAGATCTGGTCAAAACAAACAAAAACCGAACTACAAATGGCAACTTTATTGGTATTGGTATTGGTATTGGTAACGCTACATTTTTTCAAAGCTTAACACTTATTGTAACTTTAGCTTCGAACACAATATCTTAAATGTTAGATCAGCAGAGTATTAATGTATTTGTATTTGGCTGCACACTGACATCTTTTAGTCAATTGTGTCTACAATTCTCATGAAATGAGCTGCATACTTCACTAACTACATTGGTGTTTGAACTATTTGGAAGGGGTCTGCTTCCCAGAGGGAATCCCAATGGAACCACAGGAAAACCGTGGCACCAATGAACTTTGGGAAATGCTGACCCATCTCTCCCTCTGGAGCCACTGACTTCCCTTCCTTACTCTAAAAATAAATGAAAGTGAACTGGAGAAGGCCACCTCTGCTCTTTAACCTCCACTCGAACCCTCAGTCTCAGACTGGGGCCAGCTTCTTGTGTCCACCGAATCTGCACCCGGCAGCATGACGTTGATTCTGGCAGGAGACAAATTAATCCAATCAGGTAATTAAGAATTTACTCACACTGTAAACAATCATTTCAGAATGTCTTGCAGCCCTAGAGCCATGGTTGCAGCTCTGTCTAAATGATAGCTTTATCACTCAGGGGAAAAAAAATAAAGATTCTTGTTACAGAATGAAATTTGGATCCGATAAATTCTCATGAATTACTTTTTCTATGAAAAAAGCTGAACAAGGGTATGTGCATTTAGTTTGATATTGTTGTCTTGAAATGAAAACATGAAATATTTATGTCTTCCCCTCCCCTTCACACGGACAAACTTTTTGTTTGGTTTTTAAATATTTAAATATTCCGTTTTTAGACAGTCTTTTTTTTTTAGCAGTAATAAAAAATAAAAAACGAATTCGCTAACAAGAGGTACAACCGCCATCTGATGAAATTTAACATCAGATGAAAGGGGAAAAATCCGGCACTAACAGAAGGCAGGTGAGATCAGACAAACTCATCTGTTGTGTAGAGGGAAAAAGACGAAATGGAAAGATTGTCTTCTTTCAAAGTAAAAAAACAACAAAACAAAACATATTTTAGAGAAATAAGCAGCGCCACAGACTGGGACGACAAACGTGACTCGGGACTCAACTGCATCAAAAGTTTGCATTGCGAGAGAAAGGAACAGGGAGGCTTCTTAATCTTCACAACAACAAGAAATTCTAAAAGCCTTCTCGGATCTCGGTCCTTTTCAATAGTTTTTATTTTTTATTTTTTCATCACCCGTGTATATCACCGCCCCTTCTTTTTCATGCTCGGGACAAAGCGGAGCCTCACTGTGTCCTTTGGCTCGGTTTTACCCTGTTGATTGATTAAATGCACTTGTCCGCTCAACCCCCGTGGGGAACCAATGAAAAGGCACAAGATGGCGCCACGGCAACAGCGTCATCTGATTCTCGTACGTCCACGGGTACAGCGGCTGGTAATGGCCCTGGCAGCAATGATAGAGACGAACCAGGCCCGCACCGCCAGCCATTAGAGTGACTGAGGTGTCGACCCACCCAGCCCCTTCCAACTCAGAAGCTATCCCACAATGCCTCACGTCTTTCGCTTCAGCCATGGGGGCTGTTCAACCCCACTCCGACCACCCCCTCCTACCCGCCCACGGCAGCATTATTGGTTTCCAACAGGAGGAAGATTAAAGGGTAATAATGAAAAGTAAAAAGCCTGCAGCATGATTTCAACCACACCCTCTTCTCCAGCGCTGCAGGCTTTGTTGTATCATCATGAGCTATTTTCACATTTTTCCCTTTTACTGTGTCCACAGTTACATGACCCGCCCACCTCTCTGGATTATCAGTCTGTTTGAGTCATTTAGATAGCACAAAAGCACAGTGCACAATCTGAACCCGGCTCACATAGTACGTTATTGCATTTCCTGCTCATTTCCACAGGAAATTATACATGAGAGCACAATTGTAAACAAACGAAGACATTTGACCATGGAGGAAGGGGGCTGATTATAAAAGCACCCTGATTTCTCCATTCCTCATCTTACCCTTGACCTGTTGGCTTGTTGACATTAAGTCTGCAAATAGTAACAGAAAAAAAAAGAAAAACCTCCCTACTAGAGAGTGTATTGTTCTTTTCTTTAGGTCAGTGGCACTGGCAGGTGGGAGAAGGGGGTGGGGGGGTGTAGAAGTTGTAGAGCGGCCATCGGGATTCCAGTGGAGAGCAGAGAAAGGAAAGAAAGAGAAAAGCTTTTAGGCCTTCCAGTGTCCGTGTGGGCTCTGTGTGTGGGGAACGACGTTATGGGCCCATTGACGATACACAGGCCTGCTGCACAACAACACCACTGTGAGACTGCACCAGGTAAGGGTGGACATAACACCATCTGTTCATGGTTCCGCTACAGATAAATAGACAGCATCTTTTCTTTTTCTGTTTTTCTTTTCTTTTTCCAAGCATATAAACGAAGCCTTGCACTCACGCTTTCTCTCTCACACGCACAGATAAACAAGGGAAAGAACAGCCAATTGCCACACCAATTCCCCCATCAAACCATAATTGATGACCCAACCAATCTCCTGGAGATGTTGACCATCAACCTTTGGAGACACACAAAGCATTGCTATTTCCAAAGACAGTGAGCGTGAGAGAGAGCTAGCAGCCTGTCACGCATGGCAGCCCGTCACAGGTGATTACTGGTCAGTTCTCTGTTGTCCTCCGATCCCTCTCTTTCTTCTCTGACAGAGATCTGACTAGTCTTATCCTGCTACTTCCCTGTGCCATAGGATCTTAGCAACATTTGTAACGAGAGAGCTGGGGGTTAATGTGTTTTTTATTTAATTTGGTATTTTATTCCTTTGCTCTGCGGTAACGTTTCGACAGTATCAAATCCACACAATGTGAGTTTTATTGGTTAGAAGGGTTCTCTGATAGGGCCAGCAATGAAACTCCTGACATTCATCTCATAGGCCAGGCCATGAAAGTAGAAGGAGTTTCTGCTTTTTTTAGGTGTTTACCTCCTTTTCCCATCACCAGCACACATTCACTTTTTCTGAAATATAAAATCCAAAATAATATAAAAATAATGTTTCATGTAGTCACTAATATTTTGATATGTTTGTATTTTAGGCATGTCATATGGAATAACTATATGTTCAATTAGAAATTACCTAAATTGTGTGGTCATTTATTAGTTGTTCATTTCGTAAATATTGGCTTCTGTTGCAGTATTCACAGGTGTACTGGTATACTGAAAGAGTTTTTGAGAGCATTTCCCAACATTTATAATATTTCTTCACAGTCTTCATACCAAATAGCCAACAGGGACCATGCGGCACACACCAGATGGTTTCCTCAGATTCAGTTAAATGACACACTTAACAGTGCAGTTCTCTTTGCACACATAGCACAGGCCACACCTCTGCTGTGTTGCATGTTCCAACACCAAATCTGCCCAGGTGTTTCTGCGCAAATGCAGGTGATGATTCTCAAAAGCATATGACTAAATTATTAATGTTTCTTTACTTCTGAGTGCAAAAACTGAAACAAAGCTTGGTCTGGTCCCCTAGGTTTGTTTGTCTTGCTGTGAAGCCCGTCTCGGCCTGTTGGCTATGCCCTCCAAGTAAACCAGCCATGTTTTAAAAGAGACAGGAGACAGGAGAAGCCGGGTCATAACTGACCCGTTACTGAGGGCTCTGGGTAAATAAACCTCAGACTCGGTCACGCTGCGGTCATGCGGGAATTGCAAAAATAATGAGACCAAACAGGACAATGGATGAAAAGCAGTGTATTTTATGCACAATATTGTGATTATAGACCAGGTGGTGCTTTGGTATAGAACAATGTTCAGGAAGTCATGTGACATACGTCTTTCCCTGCAAATTTTTTTTACTTCTCAGTCTGATCTGCAGGATGCATTGCCGATCCATCACGCTTCTTAATGTCTTGACCCTGGAAGACCCTGGCAGCACCCCTTCCTGGAGTCCATAAAAGCCACTAAACTACCAGCAAAGCTGGAAAAATGACTGGGCAAAATCATATGGGGCCGATCCAACAATGAATTCAGGCTGCTGTTTGTACTGTGGGCTCTCTGGAGCAGTAGCCAAGTTCACATGTCACATTTTACTACAGCTAAGACCTGGACCAAAGGCCACCTTGACAACCCTTTGTTGCAGTACCACAGGAAGTGTTGCCATCTCACAATGGCACGTTTTTGGTGTATGAGGTTCAAAACAGAAACAGTAAATGACGACGCAAAGAAGAGGGAGACAATGCTGAGAAAAAGGAGTGGGTGAGATTGATGGGGCAGGGGACGTGGTTATGCTCGCATAGATAAGGCATGATTAACCGCTACCAAAAGCCCAGCCTCAGAGCGTTGATTCAGCCAGCAGCTCAGTCATCAGCCTGCTAATGGACTGGGAGTCCAACGGCATTGTTTCAACGCGGGACTCCAGATGTTCCAAATCGGAATTCCCCCCCTCCCTCCCAATGTTACAAAAAAAATGAGCAAACGTCAAAACACAGCTGCAACCTGTGAACCTTGAGTTGCCAGACTGGTCCCTCTCCACTGAAACTCAATTACAATGGTGACTCGTTGATGATGGAAGAGGTTCGGCTTACAGACAACTGAGCAGAATGCGCTTTCCCCCCTTTATTTTGTTCTTTCTTGTTTTCAGTATAGTTTACCCTGATCCTGGTTCACTATTGTCACTACCCACTGCTGCTCATCAACCACACAGCTGCCTAACTAGTGTCAACCTCTCCAGATACTCCAATGTACCGCTCTCCATTGTCTCCCAGTACCAGCGCACATAAGGTATAAAGCCCTGGTGCTGACATTGCAGGCGTCAAAGGTTTGTCTCCACGTTGCTTGCAGTCACTGTGATTCTGACTAATCAGCAGTGGCTGGTCATCTTGCAGGAGCTGTGAAGCTCCATCTAACCTCTTGTCTGTTCATTGGAATGGTGGCACCGTCTCCTGGAATCGGTCAAGGAATCGGTCTCTTGGAATCGTGCTGCCTTCCTTCCAACTTGTCTCTCACCTCCTAGTTTTGTTTCCCCCAGTATCGCTTGCGTTCTCATCAGAAACTTTGGATGTTGTTGTACTCGTGTCTATTTTCTGAGAACCCTCTGATTGCACTCATGTTTTTGTGAAAAAAACTGGCAAAAACTGCTAAAAAAGTGTTTTCGGAGTGACAGAGCTGTTGCTGTATAACATACAATATAAAGCAGAAGTATGTCAAGCCAGGACTTACATACAGAAGTGTCTCAGTATATAGGTGTAATACCTGATGTGCACTGGTACTGGGTGTTGGTTCACCATGAGTGGCCAGAAATGCACATTGGCATAGATTCTACGAGATTAAGGAACTCTACTGGAGGGGTGTTTTGATGGTGGTGGTGGAGAAGGCTGTCCAAACTCTCCCATAGATGTTCGATTGAGTTGAGAACTGGTGACAGCGAAGGTTGTCATCCTAGTGACACTTCCATCTTCTAAGGGGACAAGTGGACCCAAACCATGCCAGGGAAATGCCCCTCACAGCATAACAGAGCCTCCGGACTCCCTCACTGCAATGTTTTCCTTTTTATTTTTATAATTTAGTCTGCATATGTATATATTTTAAATGCATATTTATTTGTTTTATTTTTATTTTTATTTCATTCATAT
>JAOYSI010009617.1:0-10811 GCA_025775065.1 Hiodon alosoides | reverse complement strand
GTCCTGTCCTAGAGCCTCAGCAACGACCCTCACACCATGTCCTGTACTGGGTCTACCTCCCTCCCTCACTCCATGTGGTACGTTTTAGTAATTGGATTTTTGTAAACAGTTTTTTTTTTTTTTTTTATTTTAACAGTGGCGTTTGTTTGTGTGACAGGAGTAGGAATGCAAAATATATGACCGTGAAGGATTTGATAATCATTTAATAATTTAACATGAGTTGTATCGTTTAATCGAATGTAGTGTCGAGAATATTGGAATTTCAAACACCCACATATAATCAAAACTTTGAATGCATTGCTTTTTAAGTACTACAATAACAAACACAATTGTTCGTCGTCTTTACTCGTACTGTCATGATCGGTATTTTTGGTTAACTTGTTGTAACACGTTTGTATTTAGCATTATATTAAACACAGATGTCATAGATGGGCGTGACAGTTACTCTCCTACTAAACCGACTGCTTCCTAAATATTTTCCAGCCGTATTATCAGGTATTTGTGACTCATTTTAAATAAACATAGTTCTCAAGTGAGCAGCAACTCTCAACATTTAAGTTGAGAAAGTAGGCGGGATTTACCAAGTAACAGTACGGACTTGCTGTCCTTACAGTTCAATCATTCAAAGCGAACTCGCTAGCGGTAGTTTTGGGTAAGAGTAGCATACTTTATGTTTGTATACTTCGATTAACAGGTACTCCGTGGAACGTCGAAGTTGCTGGAGGTAACCTGGCATGGAACCGTGCACGATATAAAATCCGCCGTGAAGTTCGCAAAATGCGTCAACGTTTCAGGAAAAATGGCAAATAGATGGACAGAAACGGTGGCATCCGGAAGCCCAAAAACAACACTCTACGAATTTCCATACAGTGTTGACGCTGCATAAGACTTGTGGAAAACCAACAAGCGAGCAGAAGAAGGAAGGTGATTATTCATACTTGTACAAAACTAGATTTTAACGAGCACTTTTAATTGTTAAGTCTTAAGCGGTTTATATAAATTCTCGCATTTTTCATGTTTAAGCAAGTTCTAGATTTCGGTAATTTAAATGCCACCATGTGATTAAACCCGTTAAAGAACCTCCAGGAATCTTGACCTCAGCCCAGATTAACCCGGGTGCCAGCTTGCTGTCAAAGAAAATTGGGAACACAGAGACTGAGGAAAAAAAAAAAAAAGTTAAATACCCAGGTATAATCTTAATTTAAAAAATATAAAAATCTTGGAGTATGTATGTTTGGATATTTTTAAAAATATTTTATACATAAACTGTCATTACTCCCTTTTAAAAATAGGCACAAATTGGCAATTGTGCCTTGGTTAACGGGGAGCTAAGCATGTGTTCTATTTATACTGTATTTAAAACGGTAGTATATCAATTGCGGCTCGACCTGTCTAAAATTTCCCTGAAAATAGATTCGTAGTTTGCACTACTGTGCAAGGAGCCGATAATATTCCCCGGGTACATAATAACGACTTGGCTTTCCTCCTGTCTAATATACATTCAGTGAAGAAGTTGACCAACATCATCTAGACCAAAATCATCTAGAATTCCTAACAGATCAGATGCCTGTTTGTGCATTGGAGAGAATTTTGCTAGATATTGCTCGATTTGCACACAATTTCCTTCGTGCGTCTGGAAACCTTGTCCTGCAGCAAGAAACAGCTTAAAGAAGACCATAAGACTATGCAGGTGATGCTTGCTGTAGGTCTGTGGTGGCACAGGCTGCTTAATCCGCAGATTTACTCGATTGCCTTAGTGGTTAATAGTTTTCCTCGTGGTACGACTCTGATTTTGACTACACATGTGCGTAATGAATGATACGGGATTCAGGAAGGATTGTGACGTGTCCATTTTTTTTTTCCTCTCTTTTAATAATGCCCTTCTCTAGCTTGTCCCTCTGGGATTTTTAACGGTTTATTGTGCCCTCACGTGAGATGTTTATCCCTCACAGTGCTAGGGAGAGTCAAGAAAGTAGGTGTTGGCGGTTCTGATGACTGCAAGACCGTGGGTGGTCTTGTTCTACCGTTTCTATCAATTGCCAGTTTTCTGCTGAACAGCTGTGGCACTGTGCCAGCAAGGTACACACACACTTCACACACACACACATCACACACACACACACACACACACACACACACACACACGCGCGCACACATGCAGGTTTGAGCTGGCTTACTAGATTATCTATGTGAGATAACGAATATGCCTTGTGCCATTACGAGGTCATGGGCTAAACATTTTCTACAAGACCTGCACCAGGTAATTGCACCTACTGCGTTTTGTCTGGTAGACTAAATCTCGGTTCCACTTGAATGGCTGAGCGTGTTTCAGTGCATAGTGCAACTGGAAAAGATCAAGTGACTTTTAGTGCCTCCCCGTTCGGTGCGCCCCTGTGCTTCAGTCTACAGATCATTCATCTGCTGTAGCTAACTAGCCTAAACAGCTTCAGCGTGGCTCCCACCACAGAGGGAGGAAAATGTGCCTTAGAAACCTGGTTCAACTGGAGGAATTCTGTCTAACTTTTGTTTCAAATATGAAACTGAAGTTTTTAAACTAGTAATGAAAGATACCAGTATGAAATAATTGCTTGTGTATATATATATATATATATGTATATGTATATGTATATGTTTGTGAGATTTGTAGTCATAGGTATGAATGAATAACCAGGGTAATTGTTTTGATGGGTTTTATGTGTTTGTTTTGGTTTTATGGGATTGATTGATTGTTTCTTTCATTGTTATATGCTTGTGTGCTGCAGCCAAATTGCCCTTGGTAAACTAATAAAGATGAACTGAACTGGACTGAACTAAATTTGTAGCAAATGGAAGATTTAACAGAAGGAACATTTAGACAAGTTAACTTTTTTTTTCCATGCCTTGCAATTACGTTTTGGCTGTGTGACTCTGGTTCAGTTTTGTCTGTAAATTAATTGAAGCTTTATTGAAGTTTCAAACGGTCAAAACTGTCTTACATATTATTGGGATTTCATAATCAGAAATGGCCAGGTAAAAGCGATGTGCCTCGATTACTGAGTGGAAAGTAGTTCAGGACGCAAACTCGAGTTCAAAGGAAAATGTTAGATAAGGAATGTCTGCCATCCTTTGGGAACGCATCACTTTTTGGTATCTGCCAAAGTCATTTCCAGAAGACAAAACGCAAACAATGTTCAGTTTTCAAGCTGCCCCTTAATGATCGCCAGCCGTACCTTTTGTCCCAAACATGTGGGGCGCCCTCTTTCGAAATGTGGAGATCTGAGGCCTGTTATACTGTTAGCGGTTATTGTAAAGTATCATGCAAGTGTCCTTGTATGTTTTGTTTCTATTTCCTGTGTTTGTTCTAATTTATCATGGATTTAACTCCTTTTGGATGCCATTGATGAACTGTTTTGTAACCGAGACTGAACTCCTTACAATTGAGTTTAGTCTTGGTCAGTGAGCTTTTAATGTAATAAGTTAATATAAGATGACACTTAATGTCTAAAGCTATAGATTTCTTGGGGGTGCAGGCAGGAGATGCTTTTGTGCCTGGGGATATTGAGAGAGAGAGAGAGAGAGAGAGAGAGAGAGTGTAATTGTGTTCGCTTCCGACGTGACACCTGAAACTTGCGTTGGCTTACATCTCATAGCAGTCATTTCACCAGATCAATTCTTTAACATTGCTGCAAAGACAGTGTCTGTTTAAAAAGCATAGAAAAGAATGAATATGTGCTTTAAAACCATGTAAGTCAGGAGGGATATCAGTTCTTAAAGGCGGGACAAAGGCAACACTAGTACCTGTTTCATACTGATGGGACTAGTGAGATGGTTCTCGAGTGTGGTGTTCCACTGTGTTTTGGAACTGCCCGTTACTTCTTGTGAGCAAAAAGAGAGCCAAGGGCAACTTTTCAAAACTTGACGAGACTCAGTATCGCTAGCGAAATTGTCATTAATTGTCAATATGCGTTTTTTAAGGTATTTTAAATTGAACTGCTGACTTTTGACATCTGAATTGTCGGTTTCAAGGATTGTAACTTTGTGTGCAGTTCTTTTGTCTAAGGCATTTAGAGTTGTAATCCACAGTTTTTCCGGAATTTTTTGGCTAATAAATTTGGCGTCTTTACATTCTCTCCTGGTGACTGTTAGAAACCGTGGCAATACAGGACTCCATAATCAACCGTGCACGAGAAACAAATTGACCGTGTGCCGGAAGGGTATACAACAAAACGCTCACGGCGGTGACTGGGCTCCAGACAAAACTAGCTCTTTATGATAAAGATGGCATCAGCCCTGGCAAAACGTCTGTTTCCAGACTCTGTTTCCAGACTCCAGACATGTAAACATGAAATTGCTCTTCGTAAGTGTCACCCTGTGGAATTCCAATGCTATTTTTATTAAATATTGTTTTTATTGTTGTTGCCGTGACTCTGAGTGGCGCACATGTGCTCTGACTTCCAGCCGAGAAAAGGGGATCTCTGCGTCCACATAAGGCATTGACTGCTAGCCAAAACTCCAGTATTCCATTCTTTTATGTGGGTTTCTCCTTGAGGGTGATTCCAAATCAAAGCTTGCTGTGAAAGTAAATATCGCTATAATTATCATGTCGGGCCTGCAGTCCTCCTAATGACGCTTGTGCACAACGCAGTTAACTGCTGTAATTTGTGTTTCGTTTAAGACTCTCGAAGCCTTCTGTCTGTCAAAATTGCCATACATTCAGGTGTCTTAGTGAAAATATGGTGGCCTTCGAGGGTAAAATATAATTTGGCTAGCCAGCCTTCGCCAATTTGCTGTGGATTCTCCTTTTCCTGTTGTTAAAAGTCCATCCGGCCCTGAGTTTTCTGCTGGCCTGTACTGTTGTTAGCACTGTTGAGGGACTAATTGCTTTAGAACATCTCCTTTTCGAAGCAGTGCTTTTGTGCTCTGAGTTGGATATGGAACTATGACGTGGAAGAAGACTCGGAAATGCTTTTACAAGTCCTCAACTATGGGAGGGTTTGGATCTGTCTGGCCAGACGCAGACGGCCGTTTTCTGGGGACTGGCCTTTGCCAGCTGGCTGAGCGTGCCGTCATCCGCCGTCATGTGGGCCGATTCAGCCGAACGTCTCATGTTCCGAATGCAAAATTGCTGTGAAACTGTAGTCTTTGCACTGTGAACGCGATACACTATGCTCTCCGTAGCTTTAATAATAGAGATCGCTAAAACCAAAGAAGTGTTACAATCACAAATTCATCAAGTGGGGGGAATTAATCTGTAAGTGGTTGAAGTGGTCAGTGTGTGTAATTTCAGTGCTTTCATGATGTGTAGTTAAAAAATGTAAAAAAACTGAGCGACGGGGCTAAATTAACCCAAACTTGTAGGCGTACATCTAAGAGGTTTAATCTGTTTCATATCAGAATACCTGACGTTTTCATTTTTTAAAATGCTTTGGTGCTTTGAATGTCTAGGAGACAAAATGACGGCAGACGTTCCTTCGAAGGCAGACAGAGCGTTTTTATTTTTAGATTAAACAGTAGGAGAGGAAGCTGCCACAGTCCATCTATATAATCAGCACTGATTTCTGCCGTTAGCCCACACTAAATGCTTTGTGAAAGGCCTAGATTTTATCCAAAGCGGTCCCGCCCTTTCCAATATACAAACAAAAACAACCGATGCCAGCATCCTTTCTAAAAGACTTGCATTTTGTGTAATTCATTAAAAAAACCACTGTGGTATGTACAGGGTTATAAATCAACTGTAGCCCTCTGCAGTCTTATTGACCGCAACCATAGCGACATCAATAGTAATAATGCTTGTATATTAATGTTATGATGATGATGGTGATAATTGAATTAATTTAACCGTTTGATGGCCATTTGTTTTTAAACTCCTGTGTTTTTACCACTACTATTTTTATGCATCACTATTTTGACTGTTTTTGAACTTTTGTAGTAAAAACATGGCTTATTCATTTCATGCAATAAAGCACTGAAGATTTACACGTGTATATATGTACATTTAATGAGTGGCATCCCACGGTTTAAATGCATGAAAATCAAGTCAACGGTCATCTAAGATTATCCCTGTAATTTGGGAATCTTCTTTTCTCCTCCAGTTATGTTCCCTTCATTAGCATCGTGTTGACATACGCATGCAGAATTGTCGTATAAACAAACGCTCTCTTTCTGAACTCTGGCGGACTTCCTCTTGTGGCGTAATTAAGGCGGTTATTTTAGGCTTTGCTGGCTTTGGAATTCAGACGTACAAATACGTTTAGAAACTAGCTACGATTGCTATTTTACTAAATGTTCTCCTGCTTAACTGCAGTTTGTTGTTTGAATGTCCACATTTCCATAATCTTAGGTAGCCTGATGAAAGCAAGCATCTGTTAATATCCGTAATGTTAGGCGCCATGCCCAGCTACTAAAAGTTGCTGCTGTCCAAGGTGGATTGCTTGTGTAAAATAACAATCACAGGCGTTGCCACGTCACTCCGTCACTATGGCGATTGCAAGGGTGTGCTGCAAATGCTGTTGTGTTTTGTTAATGATCAGAAATGTGTATACAGCATTAAAAAAAAAAAAAGTATTCCTTTGAGTCGTAAAATCTCAAAATATTATTGTTGCCTTGTATGTGTGAAGAAGTACTGAACAGTTATGTAAAGACGTTTTGTAATGGGTCTGTTGCATTGCCGTGAGTGTGAATCAGAATTTCACTTAAAATGCCTGTGAAGTGAGCTATTCCAGGAGGGAGCCAGTAAAGATGTTGCAAAGCACAGATTGCCTCAATGTTTCGGTGCCAACTCGACTTGGACATTTCTGTTGCTCTAACACCAGTACAACTTCTGACCCCTCGCCGCTGTTTTGAGATCACCGTGAATGATGAAATTCGGGAGGGTGGCTGGTCGATCCTCTGGCCCACCAACCATTGGGGCGTCGGTTATTTAAACACTGCAGGCCGGTTATTTTACACGCTGCAGGGCGGTTATTTTACACGCTGCAGGGCGCGCAGTCTGTGTTTGGGGGTTTAGCCCCGTTTGTGGAATCTGCAAGGCCTGCAGTTTTTCTCATTATGACACTTTGCCAATTCCGATCCACAGTTTAGAGACTCTGGGTCAAAGGTCATAGCGACGTCGCGGTTCATAGCAATGGGATTCTAACCTACAATATCTGGATTATAGGTTGTGAGTCCTGCGCATAAGTAAAAAAATCTAAATTGTATGAATCTGTACGGTTTTGTAAGAAGCGACCCGCTCTTCGGTGACAGGGTTATATCGTGTTCCGTTTGTCAGGAAAAACCTGCAAGTGTTGAAATTTACTGACACTTTGACATCTGCTATCATTGATAAGACGTAGGGCCATCGACGGGGTTGATGAGCTGACGTAGGGCCTTCGGCGGGGTTGATGAGCTGACGTAGGGCCTTCGGCGGGGTTGATGAGCTGACGTAGGGCCTTCGGCGGGGTTGATTAGCTGACGTAGGGCCTTCGGCGGAGTTGATTAGCTGACGTAGGGCCTTCGGCGGGGTTGATGAGCTGACGTAGGGCCTTCGGCGGGGTTGACGAGCTGTCGTATAAATGACAGTATGGCCAAATGACAGAAATGAGAACATGAGTTGTATCCTGAGACACACCCTAAAAACAGGGAGTTTAAATGGGTTGCAAAGAAGGCATTGCAGACGACAGATGGCTGGATAGGGAGGATCTTGGTAGATAATTTTCTAATCTTGGTTTTCCATCTGTATTGTCTTCATGTCCCCAAGTATTGTGATGGCCTACTTGCAAATTCTTGTTGTTACATGATTTTAATCTCACAAAGCATTCCATCAAATCTTAATCTAAATCTTTAAGACGGTACCCAAGGCTGTATTTGTATAACATGTGCATGCCTGTATGGAAACCAATCGCAGAACGCTTGCCGAGGAATTTCCTTTTCCCCCCAATGCAGAGTAATGCAAGTAAATGTGCATTAACAGGACAGTAAAGTGACCTGAGATTCTGGTTCCAACTGTCCCAATGTATTTGAAGGCCTTAAACTATGTCACAAGAACTGGCGAATGAATTCTCCCTGGAATTTTCCCATTAGCGGATAGAGAGAAATCCTGTTCAGCTATTCGTCCTTACGCTCCGCTTTCTTACAGACATGCTAATTATAGCTGCCAGCTACTTTGGGAGATGTGCGATATGCCTCTATGGAATTCCCTTTAATGAAAGAGGGAATGGTTGTTGGATGCTTTAATTATAGGTACTAACCTCCAACAGAATGTTTTTTTGTTTTTATGTACCATAAGTATACAAGACGTATTAAAAGTTAAAAGTAAAAACTTGTAGAAGTATTTAAAAAAAAAGTGTTGCCAGGACGGCTGTTCCAACGGTGAATTCAAAATGAAATCCCAACTTATTACACATCTCTCCATCTCTGCCCCCAGGGCTAAATAATTAAGGCTCTCTAAAAAATCTAAACGTTAACTGCCAAAGCCAAAACTTCCCACACACCGCCACTGTGGGAAGATTGGTATTATACCCGTTAATCTCTGTATGTGTCAATGTTTTTATTCTAACCATTTCTAAGGCTGGGACCGCTATGGGAATGATTACATGCTAACAATCTCTAAAGGAATTTCTCGGTAGATAGTGGAATATACAGACACTGGTCATATTGGTTGACGGTGGTCTAATTTTAATGTCCCTGTTAAAATGTTGCCAGATTGAGATTGTAATTTTAAAATAAAAAATTCTATTGCATTTTATGTAGTACCTCAGCAACTTCTAGCACATCTTACCTAGTTAGGGCAGGGGTGGGCACCGTCCCTGATATTGACCCATTTAATAAAACTGAAACATTTTAGCAAGATAATAGAATTAAAAACGACAATAGTGCTGATTTGTAGCCACAAATATCAATTTTGTGATAGTAGCAGTTGGAACAGTCACTTGAATCTTACATGGAGATTGTTCCTACGTTGAAAGCTAATCTTTTTCTGTTGTTGTTGCTCAAAACAAACAAATCTGATGTGATTTCTGCTTGCACGGAAGAACAAGCTGGTCAGTGTTTGGTGTAAGGTTCTTATTTGAGGCGGTTTTAGAGGAGTTTGTCTGCAGCGTTGCGTTTCCTTCCCATCCGCAGCAGAACTGTTGACTTTTTTGCCGTTTCGCCCTTTGTTTCAGCGCTCGCCGGCCCTTGCTTTGTCTAGCATCCCGTTCTGGGGTGTAAGCAGTTGCTTTGTTAGGTGCGTTGCGTCAGCGGCGAACGGGAGAAAGCCGGACCGCGTCACTGCAGGACAGACAGTGGTCAGAACAGCACGCCCTGGCTGGGGAGGACAGAAAAATAACCTCCGTGTGCGCGGATAAAAGCAGCGCTGTTTTGGTGAGCGGAGAAGGCTGAGTTTGGAGGAGTTTCGGACAACCTCGGCCTAGTAGGATTGATTGATTGATTTATTTTTTTACTTTAATTTGTGTCACTGGATGAGAATTTGACAACTTTGAGCGTCCTCGCACTAAACTTCAAAATGATATAATCTCGTGTCTCTGTGTTATACTGTCAGAAGATTTTAAACCTCTTACCAGGGTTTTATTTTGTACTGTACAATGCTCTGCTTGATGCCAGGTTGGGTTCTGGATCCACAGCATTTCAGGGCTGGGGAAAAGGAAAAGGATTACTCTGTTTACTTTGTGATGTTCTGCGCTTCGTTTAAATACTTCAGTTTTCTTCAGAAGTAAATTCACAGCTATTGTTTTTAACGTTTCACAAGATCGCCCATGCTGATGTTAAGCGATTAACACAAACTTGTTACCCTGAGTGAGAAAGTAAACTGAAGTTGTGAGCCCTGAGGCTTACATGTACTGACGACACCTTGCCCAGTCTTCGTTAGTTGATTGTAACACAAACAGGCAAGCTTGAACAGGAATGGAAATGCAAAATAGAACAAAAATGTGGTCTGATGTTCTTATGATTTTTAGTTTTTTTAATTCTTCATTTCACAACCCGTGTCAAAGAATGATTTCAGCCTGACAAGTACCACTGTAGCTGGGAACATCCCATAGATTTTGTTTTAGATTTTCTCACTTTTAGTGGAAAAGTGGCAGAGAGTAGATCTCATTCATGACATTAACCCATTAGGTTGATATTGAGTGTAATGATGAGTCTGACCCCCCTCAGCACTGTGAAATTTTAGGGCGCTTGATTGATTAGCCGTATTGATTTACAAGACTGAAATTCTGTTTAATGTAAATGATAAAGGATACTCTTCCTGGTTTAGTCTTTGCTTTGGTTGACGTGACTGTAAGATGCGTGTACTTGACGTGACTAAGATGCGTGTCCTTGACTTGACTGTAAGTTGTATGTACTTTTGTTGACGTAACTGTAAGATGTATGTACTTTGGTTGACATGACTGTAAGATGCTTGTATTTTCGTTGACGTGACTGTAAGATGTATTTACTTTTGTTGACGTGACTGTAAGATGTATGTACTTTGGTTGACCTGACTGTAAGATGCGTGTACTTGACGTGACTGTAAGATGCGTGTACTTGACATGACTGTAAGATGCGTGTACTTGACGTGACTGTAAGTTGTATGTACTTTGGTCGACGTGACTGTTAGATGTATGTACTTTGGTTGACGTGACTGTAAGATGCTTGTACTTGACGTGACTGTAAGATGCGTGTACTTTGGTTGACGTGACTGTAAGATGTATGTACTTTGGTTGACGTGACTGTAAGATGCTTGTACTTTGGTTGACGTTACTGTAAGTTGTATGTACTTTGGTTGACGTGACTGTAAGTTGTATGTACTTTGGTTGACGTGACTGTAAGATGTATGTACTTTGGTTGACGTGACTGTAAGATGTATGTACTTTGGT
>JAOYSI010009616.1:0-10811 GCA_025775065.1 Hiodon alosoides | reverse complement strand
ACAGACCTCTACATGCTTTGTAAGTGGGAAAACCTGCAAAATCAGCAGTGTATCAAATACTTGTTCTCCCCACTGTACATAGTCATATAAATCAACGGATAAATGCAATTGGAAAATTGGAAGTTATCAAAAACTATCAAAACTTTTCTCCCAATATTGCACTGCAGGAGTTACATCACCCTGGAGTTCTATTTGAGTATTCTTTCAGTCCATTTGCAGTGGTTCCATTCAACTATTATTTCCCTGGGCAGCAGGTGGGGTAATTATTAAAGCGTTGACCGCAGATGCAGAAGGTTACAGTAGGCTCTAACTGCAACGGTATCCATGGGCTACATACTTTAGTGGATCTTGTGTAAAATCTTACATGCATGTCACTGCATAAGAGAACCTGCTAAAAATAAAACTGTTAGAAAATGTAATGCTCAGTATTTTTTAGCAGCTCAATTCACTATCTTTCGCTCAAATCAGCATTTATCTGCATGTTCGCAGTCATTTGATTCTCAGCATTATATAATAGAAATACATACAACCAGAACAATGGCAGCTGTCACAATAGCGTGCCACTAAAAGCTGTAGCAGGCAGTTTGGAGCACACAGGGGGTTATGAAGAACTGTTCTGCCAAAAAGGGAATAATATCTGAACATGGTTTAGAATCAACAGTACCGATATTAAAGCGCTGGGGCACGTTGTGTTTCTACCACAGGATTCCTTAATCTGGGGATGGGTGCACTGCTGTCTACAAAAGAAGGCATCTTATGGGTGCAACGAAGAAAAAAAAAAGGAAGAGAAATCGTTTTAGATGGCAGAGGGCGGAGACTGCAGACAGAAGACAGACATAAATATGTCCACAAACAGCAGGTTTTAAGAACATGTGTAATTGCACATGTAACTATAATTATTTAGGTCTTATCGATGAACCAAACAACCATAAGGACACATTGATGTCAGGTCAGAGAATCCAGACCCTTCTGGATGAGGCCCACATATACACATGAACATGGGTTTTCACGGTGGAGTGCGAATGTGGTGGCGGTTGGGGGGCTGATCATTGATTTTAAAACCCGACAAAGCCGTCATCATACAAAAGCTAGACTAAAAGGGGAAAGACAGAACAATGCTTGCTTTGATCCCATTCGAATAACGCATATCGCTTGCCTAGTAAACGACGCTTGACACCTGCACATCTTCAGAAAGTTTGAGCTCTGACCTTATACACTAGGATGAAAAACCAGCATGTCAGTTTGTCTTATGTTTAATGAGTTTTCTTTACCGTCGCACGGGGGAACCGTCTCTGTTTTTTGGCGTCAGAATCAGAGTAGCACAGACAGCGCTGAGTGCAAGTATAGGTCCATCGCTGTTGACAATGCCTGTGAGCTTACATGACTGATGGTGCCAAAGATTAGCTCGCTAGGAAGACTACCGGGACAACCAGGGTCTAAAATGGTAAGTAAACATGGTTTCAGGCTTAGAAGTCACTGCGCTACAAAACCAGTGTCTCTTACTCTCCTCTGCCCCATAGAAATCAAGAAGTTTGTGGGTAAGTGTTATATTTTATGTTTATCATCTTTTTGCTCAGGCACTCCTTGCTGCAACTGTCGAGGGATTTTGAAGAAACCGAAAACGCACACAGTTGGAAGGCCTCGTCCTGCACTCCAGGCGGAGAGTTTTGCTGGCTGAGCCACCTGGGAGAGTGTAGTTACTTTCATAATGTATAACCGCAGGGAGGATAAATCATTTACACCTCCATAAACCCAGTAACTGTGTTGGGACTCAGCGACGCGGAAGGTAAACTCGGAGCGAAAGATTTGTAGCGAATCTGGTTAAGTAACTGCCTGTCACTGCTCTTGATTGGTTTTCATTGGGATCGCTTCCCAGTCGCTGGATCACAGGCGTGAACCCAAAAGCATTACAGGACGGATCGTTGTACTTTATTGGCCAAACCCCCACACCGCCCCCCCCCCCCCAGGTTAACATTCACACGTTTCACATTGATACTCGCAGCAGCATCTCCATTAAGTTACCCCACCTCTCAGTAACCACAGTTAAGCCCCACACTTCTACTGTCAGGGTCATGCTGAGACCCACAGCCTCAGTAATAACTAGTAATAACTGGCATTCCGTGAGTCTCTCTTTCCTCTCTGCGATCATCAGCACTTCAAAGGGAGGGCAGCTCAGGGCCAAAGGAACTTGCTTCTGATCCCATCATCAGCGGCTGATCCAATCCCCTAAAATAATCATGGCAACAACAACAAAAAAACCTGGATTGCACGTAGCAAATCCACCCCCTGAACCTACAGTTTCTGGTCTAGGCAAGGAGCAAAGAAACCCAAGTTAGGTGACAGGACACACTTCCTTCAAGTACAGCCACAGAGTCGCCATACCCCTGCGGGCCGAATAACACATTGGTCCCTTTCGTGTCTGCTTAGCATAATAAAGTTGGCACTCGCAGTCATGAGAACAGATTTATTCCTATCATCACCCTCAATCTGTAGGGTTGACACATTGAGCATAAAAAAAGAAAGAATTAAAAGCCTTAAGGGTTGTAAAGTTAGGTTTATTTTTGTAGCTTCTGCTGTGACTCGTGCTCTGAGAGAGGCTTGGTAAAAAAAAAATATTGCTAGCACCCTTCCTGTGGAATGACGAGCAGCTCCTGGAACAGCGCTCTGCTCTATTCTAAGTAACACCGTTTTTGCAAATGGATTTTGTCTCTGGTGGGGACAAGGCTATAATTGTATCGATAGTGGTAATAATTACTGCATTAATGACGTTGTAGGATGAGGTTGTGCCACAGCAGGGAGAGATCAGCACACACGGGGGCATGCTGATCACTGGGCTACAGGGTGTGCATCATGGCGAAGGGTGAGAATTCACCAGCCCATGCAGGTGCTCTTAGCTGTCATCAAGGCTCTGTTCATCTCCCAACATCACACTAAATATTTTTGTGCAGTCACTAGATCTCTATGTGATGAACAATCTGGACACATATTTGACTTCTCCTCACAAAGCAATACATTTACCACTTGTAGGTTATATCTCCATAAAATACACACACAACTGGCAAACAGTAAATGGAAATATCTTGAAGCTTAACACTGAGTGGAATTAGCAAAAAACCAGAGCTGGAAATATCGAGTAATCCTCCTGTGTCATATCCTCTGAGCAAGCACAACAGAATCCCACTAGGAACCGTTGTGCCCACATCTCTAATCCTGGGGAAAAAACTTGTCTTCAGTCAGATGCTTGGCTGATACTAATATTAATTTTTCCAAACATCCTCAAAACATTTCAAAGTGGTTATATATTCAAAAATTAAGGACACTAGGTGGATATTACATAGGTCTCATCCTTAAACACGCTCTCTCTTTCTCTCTCTCTCTCTCTTGCGCGCTCTTTGAACATCCATTTTCAATCATTTCCCACACACCAGAGTCCAAAACGGACCTGAAATCCATTTGCAGATGATTGCTTCTTAGTGGAAGTTTTTACGATTTACCTCAGACACTGATCTCATCTTCTATCGCCTGGGTAGAGCTCATTTATAGAAGTATCTACAGGAAGAAAAACAACTATCAAGCATAAACTTGAATATTCTTAAATCCAGGGTGCATTCTGGAACGCAGACTGACAGCATTAAGCTGTGTACTGTGCTGGAAAAAAAGCCTTCAGGTTCCAGAATGGCAAAATCTATGAGTGCGGTGGAGAACTGGCAGTGGGAAGGGCTTGGTGGTCTGTGACACAATTCACATACAGGCTCAGCCTTGCTAACGATGAACCTTGAATCAGCAGCTTGTGTTTGTGCCAACGACTTTTATTTAATCACAGTAACATCATGACATGCAGAAGTCCTGAGTAGTAGTGCCGTTTCTAATTACACTGGCACCACTGCAAATGAGGGTATTCCTCCTGTTTGAACTGAACAACACAAGTATAGGCCTACGGCATTTGCAATGTTTGTTTTTTTATAGACAATTTTCTTCAGTCACCTGATAATGTGCATGATGACAACGGTCAACTCTCAAACTACATATCATGACAAAGAAAATGCAATGTTTTCTGACTCCTGTTTGGCACACACACACACACACACAAAATAATATAAAATAATATGAAATTATATGTATAGGTCAATTTTACCTGACCTGAAAGTATATCTGAAATCTGGAACAATACAATAGATACACAACCAATTTCAATGTGTGCCAATTATACATCATTTTTGTTCTACAAATAGTGGCAATCCATAACTAGGTTAGTTTTTTTCCTGCGACAATGCTCTGCATCTAATTGTCCACATTAGTCTACAACATCACAAAATCGGAAGCTGGATATCTACAATACTGAAATTTTACAGTGGGGTGGTGGAGGGGTTGCTTTATTACAAATAATTTAATGTTTCCCTCTCATAACTCGCTATTCTAAAACACAGCAGGATGCCTTAGTTTTCTGCTCTCTTCGCAGAGTGAACTGCCTTGTTAGCTCACAATGGGATTATACGATAATATATATTTTTTTCTTCTTTTTTTAAAATCAATTGAAGAGTGGCCAAAAATAAATAAATAAATAAAACAATGGACACATTTTTTGCAAACTCTCCATTTTAATGAACAACCATTTCCAGGCACTCAAGCCTTTCCCATCAGCCCCACAAGTTAGCCTACCCTTCCATTCTCAGTAAACAATCTGCTGTATGAATGCAGTGACAGCCACTGATGCCTCTGAATAGGCTCAGGGACTCCATGAGCATGTTGAAGGAAGGTCTATACCAGGAAGTGTCATTTAGATTTTAGGCATGATAAATGCATTTCTCCGGACTTAGTCAAAAATATATTGTCAGAAATAAGTGCAGAAGCAAAATTTTAGGCATTTTACCCACTCACCCCAGTTAAACACGACCCATTCTTCGCCCATTTTTAGCATTATTAACGCCTTTGTTTAGTGCATGAGCCCCACAAGTCCTTTGTTTATCAAACACGTTCTTTTGTCATACACATATTGTTAACGAGAAATAAATCATGCCCTGACTTAATTTGTGTCACTAATCAAAGTTAAGGTCATTGTTTACCTTCAAGTCAACCCACAACTATTACAGTTACTAACAATGCACTGTACTCCCCTGTACTGTATATAGGATTAAACTAATTGTAGCAATTCTGAAGTCAAAACGCAGTTCTCAAAAAGAAAAAAAGAAAACAATCGACTTGGTGCGTTTCCACGACCAAGATCAAGAAAATACTCTAAAGATTCAGTAGATATCAGTGTAGCTGATATAGCAGTTCTCAGCAACATCTCTATTACCGATCTTTTTTTCATAGCCTACTTAAAAACGATATCAGCCAACAATCTGACATTTAAGTTAGTACCTGGAATCAGAGCTGTTTGAGGCCGAATTATAAGCATTACATTATAGTCAACCAGTCACAGTTTTCTCTTCTGGCACAAAAAGATGAAGGGATGTCACACAAAAAATACGTAAC
Organism: Hiodon alosoides; assembly: GCA_025775065.1. Classification (NCBI taxonomy): domain Eukaryota; kingdom Metazoa; phylum Chordata; class Actinopteri; order Hiodontiformes; family Hiodontidae; genus Hiodon; species Hiodon alosoides. The sequence goes on along the minus strand of JAOYSI010009616.1, from coordinate 5,336 downwards.
GTAGTTCCGTGGTTGTATGATTGACCTAATGGCAGGGATTGGAACATGCATTCAACATCTCAACACCTACACTTTGTTTACTTAGCAAATTAAAAGGTGCACAAATATTTCAGAAATGGTCTCTTTCTACATTTTCTGTGCAATTCTGTGCATTTCTTTTTCTTTTTTTTTACCTTCTGAAACCTCTCCACTGTAATTTAAACTCTTTATCCTTTGATACATTTTAGAAATACATACAAAGTGTATAAACAAATTATTTGGACGGTTGAGTGCCACTCATTCAAGATGTTGCCAAAAGTGGTAATTGATTATTGTGGTATTCAAAAGAGCCAGAGAGGATCATGGGAAAGCGGTGTTTAATTTACTTGGGTTGAGCCTATCCAGTCCTCGAGGGAAATTTGGACTGCGGCTTTGGTCGACCACAGCTGAATGATTCTAGATGGTCCGGACTACGACAGGCCTCAGCACAGGGAAAATTAAACAGGTGTGACAATGAAGAGAAAAGGGATGCAAGTCGAAAATAATTTTATCTGAACACGTTAACGAAACAAGTTTTGTCCGCGATTTGTCGATGTTATAAAAAGTCGAACATTAGGCTGGGACCAAATTAAATCTTTAGGGAACTCGCTAATCGTTTTCAATTTGTATTTATTTTTACGAGTAGAGGAAATTAGATACTTACGAAAAATAAAACGCTTTAAAATAATTAAGTTAATTAAATGCGACGTTAGCGGGTTGCCAACGTCTTGATTTGGTTCCAGCTTTAGGCTGTTATAGTCAGCGATACTGTGCGTTGGATTCTTTCAGATTGTGAAAAACAGATTCAGTCAGATTCAGACCAGCTTAATTTTTAGATTCTGAATCCCTTAAAATGATTTTGATGTTTATTTAATGGTATTACTATTAACAATATAATATCATAATATCTGCAAGATTTGTTTCATGGCTATAAATTTCATATTTAGTGGCTCACACGATCAATTTATTCTTGTCACTCTTTCGTGCACCCGGCGAAATTTCCGACATAATTGTCCGAATTTGCTTATGACATCGAGGCAGAGTTTCCACAGGCTTCTAATGTGGGGGAATGAAGCCGTTGGCCACTTGCGCCTCACCACGGGTTTCCATCATATAAGGAGTTGGGTCAAAGACTTACTATTAGCGCAGAATTACAATGTTCTCTTATCTTCATACTGCAGTGTTATTGCTTGGTATTTAACGGCCCTTAATGGTCCAATATAGTTGGATAGTATGAAAGTATGAGTAAGTACAATCATGTTAGCCTTTTATTAATAATAAATGTTTATGAGTTGGGAGGTTTTTTAAATGAGACGCAATGAATAATAATCATGCAAAGAGAGGCTATCCAAGTCTGTGTGATACAATTCATCTTCATTGCCTCACACAGGATTAGAGTTTTACAATCCCTGCTATGACAAAGGCTCAGCGGTGGATAATTCCTCGTTATGCATCCAGGGAGAGAAAAATAAATACTTTCAATAAAATTCAGGTAACAGAACAGCATGGGAACGCATGGAGAGAGGGCGCAAGGACAAAAAGCTCAGAGTAATTTTCCCGGTGGAAGCGACCACTTTGGGTCAGAGCCAGAACCATCGGTGGGTATGACCCCTTCTGACCACCCACCATAAGCTGGAACCTAATTACAGTCTGTGACTCAACGAGAAAGAGAAGCGCTTTCCCTGCTTGGGCTGGGGGCGCAGGAATAAGAAATGTCCTTGATGGCGTGGCTAATGTCCAGACCGCTGCATCAACACTAAACGTGTCTTGTTTAGTAAGGACAGGCCAATTTAATTTAGTAGTAAAAGCTTCCTTCATTTCACTTAACTCGGATCTCCTGCCAAGTCATACCTTTAACCTTGGGAAAAGCAACTTTGCTGCACCGCGTCATAAATCATTTTCGGGATGTCGCGTTTCGAGTTAGATTTAAATTAAATTGGGGGAGTAAAATTGTCGGCTTCCACCTCTATGCACCCTCTCTGAGATCGGCCCAGTGTCCGGTTTCACCAGTGAGGAAGGTCAAAACCCACTCCATCATTCATGTATTCTATTCTCTCATTGTGGCTGGGGTCTTTTCTAGTTTTAGAAATATATCACAAGCACCGATTCACAACCATTAGCTGGGAGTTGCTGAGGTTGTTCTATCTTCTATCTTTCTAGATTTTAAATCTCTCAACTTGTAAGACCCTGGTTTGCAATCAGATGTGCACCCACTTTCCGCCATTCAGAGAAAATGCAGCTGGTTGCACTGTAAGGTCGGACACCATGAAATCAACAAACCATTGATGGAAAACTAAATCGGTCGAGGTGTGCTATGAAGGTGAAATGCAGTATTAGGCAACTGGCGCCACTCCGTCCAGCTAATTACAATACATCCAGCGTATGATACATCAATAACTAACTGTGTGTGGATTCCAGGTTTTCAGGGAGTGAATTAATGAACAGTCCCTGAGCGTCCCACAAAGCAGCAGCAGATGGCTGTCCTCGGCAACCACATGAGTGGTCACTCCCTCCACAGGTGCTGGGGTCATTCCACACGCCTGGCAGACTCGCCACTGTAATTAACTAATTACCACTGCCCCCCCGGCCCACAATGCCGGAGGTTCTCAACGCCCTTAATCTCGCTAATGCCGCACACCACCCTCTTAAAGCACTGCCTCCTCTCAACCACCCTGACCTCCTTCCACATTGGCAGCTATAAGCTATAAGGTTAATAACGAAATCTGAAAAAACAACAGTGATGATTGTTTTGTCTATGGCGAGGGTGTGGTTTTAATGGTGGGGAGAAGCTAACAGTAACTTTTTTGGATAACTCTTTCTAACATATAGACTGAAGCAGGTAGCATGTTCAGTCCTGTGATAAACTGGCTCCCTATACCTTCCAGGTAAGGCTCCTGCAACCCAACAACCCTGTATTGGATGAGCACACCAGACCCCTTTGAGAGTTTTTATGGGACAAAAGACAATTTGGATACATTTTTTGCAATTACTTCTTTTAGAATTAAGTATAAATTTAAAGGGTAAACCTAGGGGCTACAGGATAGTATGTAAACGTTAATCATATTACATACAGTAATCAAATTTTACTGTGAGTTGAACTTTAAAGATTTGATCAACTTTATTTTGCTTTCATTACTCTAAAACCTATAAGGAATCAATGATTCAACGATGTTGCCTGCAGAAAAATATTTGGTTCCTTTTTTAAAAATGTACTAAACTTGAGTGCATCAAACAGTCTGTCCTGCAGCTTGACATCATCATTTCTGTTTTCTGTAAGCATAGGAAGTTTCCTTTCAGTCCTCTCCGTTTCAATTAAATCAACGTTGTCTAAAGGTGGGTCTGTAAAAACATTTCTCGTGATCTTCATTCTGAAGAATGTTTCCTCCTAACACACACTCAGAACCCTTCCTAAGCCGTGAAATACCGTTTTTGGCAGTGTCACCTGATTATGGGGAGTATCAGCTTTGTTTTCTATAGTTGAAGGGTCACCATGTGCACCAAGAGCTTATACATACATTTTCCGGCAGTGACAACAACTCTCTTGCATCTCTTGTCTTTTTTGGGCAGATTCTCCTTTACTTCCTGTCTGTGGAGATTTCATGATCAGAATGGGCTCCACCTCACATTCAAATACTGTCAACCCCAGAGAGGTGTCATGGTCTTGCTGTTATCCTAAACTGATGGTAACTTGAACTGGAGACGGATTCATTGGATATGTTCCAGTGTTTTTAAAGCTCACATTATCTGCAAGCTAAGCAGAAAATCACATAACATTAAACAACGCGAGGGATGTTCGATTTATATGTCAAATTAATGTAAAAGATTTCATTGTATGGATTATGTGGCGATAACAATCGACAAATCATTTTCTTGGCCTTGGAAAGAGCCAGAGATTATAAATAATATGCCCCAAATCCGTGACTACACAGAATTTGACAAAAAATCATACAAAGAAATATGTAAAAATGAAGAAAAAAAATATTAAACTGCTGACTGGAAAGCTAAAAGCCAGGGTTTTTAAACAAGGAATAGAAAGTGAAACTTTTTTCCAATACTCCACCGCATCCAAAGTGATCCCGTTTTGCAGTATTAATAAAATAGAGTAAATAATGTCTTTGAGGGCGCACACGTCATTACAAAACTGCTTTTATAGAACACACTGTTAACACACTGAATATGAATCTGATGGCGCGACTATTCCGAGATCAAAAATACAGATTTGCATTTGCTGTTTACAAGTGCATTCCAAACAACACATTTCCATTTCAAAGAAATCAAAATCTGTATAATTCCTTGCCCAAATAATTATGTACAAAAAAAAAAAAGCAACAACAAAAAGTGGAATTGTGGGTTCTTTTATAGATTAAGATTTAAAAAAAATTAATAATAATTACCTTTTTGTTTAATGCCTTGCCAAATTTGTGCAGAATAACAATAATTATTATACTAGTTATACGAGTATATATTATACGAGTAAGTTTCACAGAACATTTTTATACCTTCCATTATTAAATAAGCATGCAAAACTACACCCATACATAGTCAGTTAAAAAAAAGGGTAAGGTTCATTATAGTAAACAACTTAATATGTATATGTGCAATATAGTGATAGAGGACTTGTGATGACAGTGCAGTGGAAACTGATCGGCTTAACCTTTAATTGGTGTGCTTACCTGCATATAGCAGCCAATAGCACCCATTGTCCCGTACTGGGCAAAAGTCTTAGAAACCTTAGCTTTTTTACATAAATGTAGTCTTTGATGTATATTTTTTGTCTTCTGCATTAGTATGTCAGTAGAGGAAAGTAATTTTTAGGTGTCCAAACATTCATTTTTTCAAAAGAAGAACAAGGAGTTCTGTAACAGATGGTATGGCCTGTTTACTGTTCTTAATAGTATTTATTTTATATTGAAATATATATTGATAATATACACTATGGACAAAGGTATTGGGACACATACACATTACACCTACAGGACCTTTTATGACATCCCATTCTAAATCCATTGGCATTAATATCGAGCCGGTCCCCCCTTTGCAGCTATAACAGCTTCCTCTCTTCTGGGAAGGCTTTCTACAAGATTTTGGAGTTTAGATTCTTCCAGAAGAGCATTTGTGAGGTCAGACACTGATGTTGGACGAGAGGTCCTGGCTCGCAATCTCTGTTCTAGTTCAGCCCAAAGGTGTTCGATAGGGTTGAGGTTTGGAACTCTGCAGTTATTGAGTCAGCAGAGCGTTGGGGACTTTTACGTACCATGCACCTCAGCACTCGACGACCCCGCACTGTAACTTTACGTGGTCTGCCACTTCGTGGCTGA
>JAOYSI010009615.1:0-10811 GCA_025775065.1 Hiodon alosoides | reverse complement strand
TAAAGCGTCTTTGTGACATGGCAACATGTGAAAAGCGCTGTATAAAAATAAAATTGATTGATTGATTGATTGATAGGGTAGCCAAAATGGAATTGTATAAGGGTAGAATTCCTTTGGTGTTAATGGTTGTCAGATACCTCAAACTCTCCAAGGCAGTAGAATCCAATCTTTGAGAGTCTTGATTATTTGGATTAGAAATGAACTCACCCATAGTTTTCCAGTGTATGTCAGTCACACAACTGATGTACTTAAGTACAGTATCTCGAAAATCTAAAGACTCAAGGCTCTCCTGGAGGCTCTCCTGGAGGAGACTGCCCCCCTCAGCACTAAACAATAGCAATCATAGTCGAAAACTATTTTTTCTCAAAGTGAATCAATAGGTGTTTTAACACATTTGTATGTACTTACTGTTTTTCAAACAATTATGTACAAGAATAAAATGTTTATTACATTTACACAATAATATATAATGAAATATTTTACAACAAAAAGTATATATGTATTGACAGGCTAAAACCTATTACTTGATCTAACACACATTAGGCTGAAAAATAAAATAAAAACATTTAGCCACAAGCCAGGATATAACTTTGGTTATTAACTATAGTTAAACTAAAGTTTTTTTATAATCACACAATCAATGTTAGAAAATCTGTCTACACAGATTGTATAATCACTCAGCGTTAAAATAAAAGCAAAGTGCTGTACCAAGAAAGTTCCAAATTAAAGGAAATCGTCAGTAAGAGTGCACTGTCATTTTTAATATGCAATTGATGATATATGCTAAATTTTTTGATGATTGTTATAAAAATATGATTATGCATAAATACTATTAAACTATTAAAGTAATGTTGCGTGCAAGCACTAACCCCTGCAACAATAAGATAATTATCAGCGTATGCACATGTGTGAAAAATATTCAAGCTATCTTGCAAAAACAAGAAGAAAGAATTATGGAGTAGTTGAAAAGCAACTCCTTGTATGACAAGCGGGAAGAATATTGTGCCCTTGAGCAGAAACAGAGGGTCCTGGTTGAAGTATGTTAATGATTTGTGTGTTTTTATGTTATCTCAAAACTTAAATGGGACTGCAGAGCAGAGGTCAACAGTCGACTCTGTACTCAGCGAAGTGCATGTGTCGGCTCCTTGTAAGTAAAATCTATTACAAAAAGACTCCAGCGAGTCTGTCATCTTTGATAAAGCGAAATATTTCTAACAATGATATATGCCAAACCTATTGATGACATGACTGAACCAAGGAAGAAGCTAAAAATGTTTCACAAAAGATTGGACTGTGATTAGTATGTATATTACAGACGCAGCAGATCCAGCTAGCTAACATATAAACCATATCCTTTTCGTCATTGTTTTGAGGTAGACCATTTGGAGAAGCCTACTAGGAGCTCGGTAAAAGTGTGGAGGCAGAGTGACACTGTTGATCAACACTGCACCGTCGATCAACACTGCAGCTTGCGGATGCTGCGTGAGATCCTTTTGAAATCCCTCTGGCCACGCTGCCACCTCTTCAGGGAGGTGATGACCAGGTTACCCTCCATCTGCTGGCCCAGCACCAGGTAGGCTACACTGAGGTCGTTCAGCTCGTCGCAGGTGCACTGCAGGCCATTCTTCAGCCACAGCACCACCTTCCTCAGGTCCAGCTCCGTCAGCCCGTTCAGCTTGTAGATGGTATTGCCCTTGGTTTCAGGGGTGATTTTGGTGTCTCCGTTCATGTAGGATATCTCCCTCACTTTGATCTTCAGCGCTGTAGGGGAAGGGAGGGTTCTGGAGTTAAAACATAGGCTGCATTGTATTTACTAATTTCAGGCTCTCAAAAAAACAAAAAACAAAGGTGGAGCAACTAGTTAGCAATGAAAAAATGTCAATTAGGCAGTTGATACTTTACCCAGATTCAGCCTGCTGATTGGCAGGAGTTTCCATCAAACCCTAAGCATACAAAGCCGCTCTTGACATCTTAATTGGTTACTGAACCACAGAATTGTAGTTCTCTACTTTCAAGATCAGTGTAGGATCAGGAAAGGCTTTTATTCACAGCAGATGTACTACTTTGCAATTAGAGAGGTTACATTGCTTAATTTGTAAAAAAAAAAAAAAATGTTTAGGTTGGAAAATCAGTAATGGAAGATTTAATAACATCAATGCTCACACAAAAAGGATGTTATGATCTCATGGGTAACATCATACTACATATTAGTTTTTTTCCCACTATGATTTGAGGACTGAATGCACTTAATAGCTTACCAAAGTCATTCCTGCAGAGGTTGTCAGCAATTTCGTTGTCATTCTCTTTTTCTTCTTTGCAAGCATCACACACTTTAGGAACTGAAATACATTTTCAAATTAAATTAATAATAATAATAAATAATCAGCCAAACATACGGCATGGACCTAGCATCCATTTAAAATAAAATAAAAATGTTGGTTCTGTAAATTAATGACAACACTACAGTTTTACCGTAGATTTCCGTGGACTCAGGTAGCGAGGTCTGTGAGCCGTGATTTGATTTGTGCAGGCTATATCTCTAAATTCAGCTACATTATCATTTTAGAAGACATCCCAAGATGATTTTTGGATTGTAAAACCTTTCCTACGAACGCTTTAAGCACTGCCATACTGCCATATATAGGAAATAGCCCAGTTATATCAATCTGTGTCCTAATAATAAATCCATCATACAAATCCGAGGTGTTAAAAAGAAAAAATACTGTTGTCAGAATGGACGCTAATAATATAAACTACATTTTTTTAAACAGGTGAGCTAAATTAAAAAAAAAAAAACCAGCATACAAAATATACATTAAATTTCCGAAACAAGCTAAGTTATACCTTATTTCTATTGTAATAAGTAAATATCCAATTTTACCTTCCTTGATGACGGGCATAAAATATTCGACGCTTGCTGGAGGTATACATAGATCATTATCTCGAGGGAAACGTTCACAATCAAGCATGTCTGGCCACGGAAAACCGTACGCAGACATCACTGGTGCGCACCCCTGTTTAACACTCTCGCAGAGAGACCTGCAGGGCTGGATGGACTCATCCAAATCGTCCAGGCACACCGGGGCAAAGAGTGAGCACAGGAACTTCCTGGTGTCCGGGTGGCACTGTTTTTGGAGCAGGGGGATCCACGACGATGCTTGTTGAAGTACTTCTTTCATTGTCTCGTGCCCGAGGAGGTTGGGGAGTCTCATTTCTGCGTATTCTATACCGTGGCATAGAAGAAGAGTTGCTGGAATAGGTTTGCAGTTGGTCTTTTTATAGAATAACTCTGGTTGTCCAAAAGCGTATATCCCGTGTATCGTTTCCACCCAGCTTTGCAAAACCATTACCCAAATTATACCTAATGTTAAGTGCATCATTACCACTGTGGTTTAAATTTAAAACTTAACTACTTTTCTACACGGTCGACGATTCGTTTTATCAAGATGTTTATTAACGCCTAGGAACTCACAATATAGTTTCTTGAAATTTCAGCAATTCCTCGAATTTTGAAGATGCTTTATGGAGCGATATAATGAAGTGTCTCGTGTAAATGAAACAGGGAGGAGTTGTAGTCGAGAAACCACCCGGCCTATTTGTCCGTTATAAATTTTCAGAATCAGCGAGGGGGAAATCTGTGACATATTTTGGGTAGGTTCTAGCAATTCAGGACATTTAGAAAACGACTCAGTTGTTATAATGTATAATATTAGTTTCAGATTTATTCTCGGTAAGTTTATTATTTATACTGACTTGAAATAGCGTTCAAGTAAGTCAAATGAATGTGCAATGCTTCGTTGAAATACTGAATACTCTAAATAACTCATTAATTAACGTTATACACCAACTCACTCTCAATAACTGTTAAGCGATATAGACGATAACACCGCGTAGACTTCTTGAACTTGTGGTTTTAAACTTACACACCGGCTTTGTTTTTTTCTCTCGCAAATTAAGTCGCTATTTTAAAAGCTCTGCACGCGTAATAAAGGTGAATTAGAGGAATCTCTATGTTTAAGAAGCCCTTTCCTAGCTAAAATAATCGGAATTTCAATAGTTAAACACCCCCTTTCCAGTTTAGTTCACATTTTTATTTTAACTGTAGATTGAAATATGTGTCAACCCAAGTAGAAGTAAATATGCATAATCTATAGCGCTATTCTACACCCAAAGGTATAGGGCCAGAAACTCTCATGTTTTCTCATCAATAGTGTTAAATTTTCACACATGGTGGAGGTTGGTGGAACGGAACGTGTTAATGATAATTCTCTCACACTTGTTTTCATTGCCAGTGGATTTGTGTGGTCAGTTGTCAGCTCCAATTTCTGTTGGTCTATATTTTGAAAGATATACAATATGATTATACATAAAGGCCATTTAGTATTGTCATATTTTATATTGCAAACACATTTGTATATATTGTGATTTCTATATATTTTAGGGAATATATTCCAGTTATGCCAACCTTTTATTTTACAAAATGTCATCGTGCTGAAAGCGCGTTATTAAAGCAGCAGATTGTATGGCCTATGGCCTGATTGACTGCACACCGCCTTATTTCCTGTTCTAGGGACCAAATCAAACTTAGGCAATTCCCTAATTGCACTTCACATAACTGCATTTAACGGTATTTTCTTAGAAGAAAGAAAGTAGAAGAAATATGATACTTACCAAGAAACTAAACTAAAATAAAATAATATTATTTACAGTTTTCTAAAATGTGATTAGTGGGTTGCCAAAGTTTTGATTTGGTCTCAGGCACGATCTTCAAACTTAAGCAACAATGCATTTTACGGGTCTTAAGGACTTTCTCCATAGTACAAACAGATGTGCGTCAAGTAAAAAAAAAATTTTCCCCATTGATTAACATTTGGACTCTGTTTTTCAACAGCAACTATTACTCAAGGAACTGCCATACAGTGAAATATGGTCCTGGTGGTGATCAGGGCACTCGGGTATCACATGAAATAAACAGTCTTTTGCAGGTCTGGCTGTCGCCATTTCATCAATCTGGTTTCAGTCCAGGGTGCACAGATGATGAATGGTTCATGCCAGAGATTCTGATTGATCGCTTTTTTCCATGACAAAGAAAGGTTAGGGTTAACATTGAGTGTAATGTAGACATAATGACTTTGCACAAATGAAAAGGCTATCTCCAGGATGAATCTAACTAGTGAGTTTGACAGATGGTCTGCCGATTAGAGCCAAGTTTCTTCCGTCTTGTTCTTTGATGATGCAGGTTAAAACGTTCAAGTCCTATAGACTTAAGCTTATTGCCCCCCTTTCATAAAAGAACATAGTCAGGATGTCCAGTTGAATTAGCAAATGTAGAAGAATAATTTAGAAAGTAGTACATTCTAAAGATATACCTTTTCCACTCCGAAGTGCCTAGTAAAAAAGGCGGAATTTCTGTTCTGTTACAAACCTGCTTCCCAGAGCATATGAAGCTATTAAATATTGGATTAAATATTGGTGTCATGTAACACTTTTTGGGGTAATTATATTGCTATATTGCATGGGAGTTATAGTTCAATTCCAAACCTACACTTCAACAACAATAGAAACTACTGGTTTAGGATGGATAATAGTCAAAACATATCTAACAGCAGTCACAAAAGAAACAAACAAACAATCACAAAAGAAACTGATCAGTCATTTTGTGGGTTGTGCTGTGTGTCCAAGCTGTGAGCTCAAAGTGCTCCACAGTGGTCCAATGAATGGTTTTTCTGGCTCTCCTGGACCGAGTGTAAAAGGGTCCTTGAAAACATGACCTTATGCTGTAATATGCTTTAGGAGGAAGGTTGAACGGATATTGGGGCCTTATTGAGTCCATATGGACAGCTTGGCTCTTGAAACAATGTCACTAAATGATGCTGATCAGGTATGTTTTTTTGAGATATCCGATTTCTTTTTTTAAATTGTATATTTGTTTTGAAAATGCTCTGAAATATCTGAACAAAAACAAGAAATAATTTCTTAAAGAACCGGGGCAATGTAAATGCAGTCAGATTTTGCATCTTAGTCATTTTAGTATTTTAAGTATTTTTGAAAAAAATGTAGAAAGGCAAAAACCTCAAAGTAAAAATAAAACAAAAATTCTAAAGTGAATGTTGACATACAAATCCAATGTATTCCTTAAAGGAAATAAGCTAATAATTACAACCACTAAACTGATCAAATAAAGCCTAATCTGAACATGATACATTTCCAATAGCCCTTGACAATTGCAGATTAAGATCACTGTTATGTATCAAATTACTGCCTTGTGTTATTTCCTCAATTGGCAATGCTGAGGTTCTGCTCAGAGGAAAACACTGTATTTGCTGAAGATTATGAGTGAAATATGTAGAATTTTTTTCTTCTCATGCATTGTTGAACCCTTAATTAGTTTTTTTTTTACCCACTAATTTCCTGTTAAGTGCTAGCTCGTACCTGAAGGGGCTTGCTTTTGCAGGGTTTCTGGATGTTAGTGAAGAGCACTCTGAGGAACTGAGTGCAATGTGGCAAAGGGTGTTCAGCTTTACTGGGGTGACCCAAGGTCAACCTTTCTCCTTGGGGGTTTTATCTGTGGCATTATCACCACGTTTGGGATTACAATCTTTCCTCGGTTGACATTTGGAAGGAAAGGTTCAGAAACACTGATATTATTGAAAATGTGTTCAATTAAGTTCTATTTGGGAAATAAAAGCTAGCCAGACAGACTAAAATTGGATCAAAATTTTACAAAACTTTTTACAGAAACGCAACCCAAGAAAGTCCATAAAGTTTTCTATAAAAAAATACGCTGTACACTTTACAACCTACTATAAAATATTCTGTCACTATAAGACAACTTCACACCTAGTGATGACTAAGTACTGTTTGTTAGTGTGTTAGTCTGCCAGTTCTCTTTCTGTTGTAGACAGTTAGATTCAAACATTGCTGTGTCCGAGGAGAAAAAAAGGAAAACATTCCCAGTGAGTTATGTCTGTCTGGACCACAGATCTCTGCCACAGACTAAAGTAGAAAAGTGATACTGTCAGACATGCAAAGCAGAGGCTATAACTTCTCCTATAACCTCCAAGCTGCTAAGTATTCAGCAGGTTTTCATTAGAATGGTGTGTGAAAATGAGATACAGCTTGTCGAATCGCTCTTGCATCCCAGGACGGCAACTGTGCTTTCCAGTTTCACGTTTTTTATTGAGAATTCGAGGCCAGCCATTGTCAAAGCTAGTGAGAAAACCCCAATGTTAGATCAGGACCAGAACAAAGCCATGGGGCGTCTTTGAGGAATATACACAATGAGTGCCAGTAAAGTTTTGCTCTCAGTGTGAGGAAAAGTTTCACTGCTATCAAATTACTCTGTAACAAAGCAATGTTTTTCTTTTATCTCCTCACTTCAAACAGCTGCTCCTCAACTGGGACGCTGTATTAAAGTTTAAATGCCAGGGAATTATGTACACTGTCACAGGATAATTTATGGAATTTCAATATACTTCTTCCAAACGGGATTCTTTAAGTTTAATTGAAAATGAAGTCTTAGCAATAAAAAACCAAAGTAAATGTAGCTCTCCGGGGCCATAAGGAGCTAAAAAGTTGCTGATAAACAATAACATTACACCTCAAAAATAAACCACTCTGAATTCTCACAGCGTTATCTGATGGCTCACCCAGGGCCTCAAAGGGCAGGATATGCCACATTCACACAGCAATGAATTCAGGCCATATGCATGCCTTGCCTATAGGCTGGGGAGGAGAAATGAGACCCACAGGCAGGCTGGACCCATTAGAAATCAACATCTGTGGCTCAGGCCTAATTTTTTGATACCTGTCCCTCTCTGAAACCTCCCAGCAAAGCGGGCCCTAATAGACCCATCAAAGACCCAGAGCTTCTGAATCTCATTAGCCTCAGCAGAAAAAATAAATTTGGCTGGTCAGAGGTTCTGGATTAGGGTTACACCTGGGGGTTCTTCCAAATATGTTGGATCTCCTGGTTAGTTGGGCCATCCAAAAAATGCTGATTTCTTGTTCCTTTAGGTCCAGAGAAAATTAAATGTTCAGATGAGAAACGGGGGTTCTGGGACCTACCTTGCAAATGACTTGTCTCGTATGTTCATCCTGAAAAAGTCCACCCCACCTCCGAACAGCAGAGGAAGTGGCTGAGAGCTCCAAGAGGTTGCGAAGCAGCCACGATGAGCATCCCCCCACAGCTCACCCCATATTGCTTAAGGAGGGAAGGGATAGTGAGTTATTCTGATCTGATCTGATCTGGGATCAGGGAAGATGATTAATAACATAGCATTGTGATACTTTACTTTTTGTGTTAACTACATCTGAAAAAGTGAGGTATGAAAACACATACATCATTGTGAATGTTTTCAGCAACATTGTTCATATGAAGGCTTTTTCTGTGATTGTAGAACTGTTTTTTAATGCACATGGCCTTCAAGTTACATCAAGACAGAAGAATTCGATTTTCATGTGGATTAATAAAATTTGTATTTTTATTTCACCCATACTACTCTCCTCCACAAGTATGTAACAGAGTGAAGAAGGGGTTTTGAGATAAATCACAACTCTCCGTGTTGTCCGTGACACTTACCACACGGACATAACCTCTGCTGCTGGGAAGGCTTACACCAGGCTTACAGGAGAATCATTTCGACATAACCCATCCATCATGGAAGGAAAAAAATGCTTTTGCCTCCACTTCCACATGGAATGAAAACACTATGGTGATGATCGTTGGCTGGGGGCCACGCACAGCAAACCCCCAACATCTCAGTTGCAGTTTAACTGTCGGACCATCCTGCCTCAGCCCAGGGTCACCGGGGTCAGCTTGACAACTCCACACCTGAGTGGCACATAATTACATCAATCAAAACAGCCATTGTTTAGCTGCAGAAGTCAAGGTTGTAATTGTAATACACTGTCCGGGCCACAAATACTCAGATGACAGAGGAATCAGAGGAAAACTCTCACTGTGGGCGTGGTCTATAACAATTACTTCATAGTTACCAAACCTTTCCGCTCCAAGAAAATAAAAACAACTAGAATGTTTTTAGAAAATAAATGCAGACATACAAAATGAATTTACTTACTTGAATAAGCTTGTAAGAGTCAGTATGTAAACAATTTTATGTTTATGTTTTTTCCTTTTGATTTAAAGAGATCATGAGACTTTTCTAGCAGGTTATTGGTTGGTTTAACATTCAATGGCTAAGAAATATATCTGCAATATGAAGCTGCAGGCTCTGTCATCTATCACCAGTCTAATGAATTTCTCCCTAGCCCCAGACAGGGTTAATTTAAAATTAATACATTTAATGAATAATTTTCTAATTTAAAATTAAGAAGAAGAATTAATTCTAAAACAAGCTATGTGCAACAATGAGCCTGGCGCAGACGGCCTGAAGCTTGGCTGGGTCATGTGGTGCAGGCACAGCTGTGTCCTAGTAAGGTGAGAACAGTGTGTGACCTGGGGAGGCCCTACGAAACCATGAAGGGAGGTCTTTATATAAACCTCATCTCGCCAGCTGGGTATTATAAAATATTACCAGTTCCTTATCTGCTCTTTTACAGAATGGTAACATACGAACAAAATGTGTGTACTAGTTTGTTTCCAAGCAAATAAAATTTAATTAAGTACCTTTGATTCTGTTGCGTTGTAACAAACTCTGTTAGAATGTGTTGTAACTCTGTTAGAATGTGCTAGAATGTGTTGTAACAAACCATTGGATGGAACAGGCTAACGGCAGAGAAACAATGCTGCATCATTTATGATGTTAATTGTTTCTTACTTTCTTATATGTGCTGGCAGCACATGTTTTCATACAGCCCTCACATCTGAAAAGTGTGGAAAAGGTGTTGCACCTGGTTTTGATAACTCCTGATTTCTGTGAGAGTTACCGGTGGGAAGATGAACACAGCATTGCAGATTTTCCACTCTGTTTTCATCCTCGCATGAAAACAATGTAACCCAATCAATTTTCTATGCTTAGATTTCCTCTGAAACATTTATGTTTTGGATTGATTTATAGACAAAGTGCTGTTATTTGATTGGGCTACCGGATATTAATTCCGGAACTGAACTGTTCTGCTGTTGTGCTGTTCATGGTCTTGTGAGGAGGGATTGAGGCGTTCGGCTACTGATTTATGCACATTGTCCCTGTGTGTTGTAGCAGGGACTATAGTGGGGAGTCCAGACACTGTATTCCAAAAACCAGTTAAAAAATAAGAAAAAAACATTCCAAAATTAGCAATGACCGTCTTCCTCCATCATTGAGATAAACTAAACTTTGTTATTACGACAATATATCGGCTACTTAATTATTCATGTTTTTGTTTGTTTTTTTTTTCCCAAAAGATAATTACATTTCTACTTCAAGGAGTTAGCGAACGGTGATGTAAAATGTGAATCATATTCTTCCCTCTGGCTATAAAAGAGAACCGTCTTTTCCACGGACAAAGCCACTGGAGGGGTCCTTAAGGGTCGAGTCATTCAGCATCCTGATGTTGTATTTATTTAAGTATACTTTAGAATGTAGTTATGAATGTACACATGTAGCATGTACAAAGGCCCTTGGTGTGGAACATTTGACCTCTTCCATAGTTGACGACCATTTATGATGCAGGCTTTTGGAATGATTTATGAAAAGGAAAGATTTGGTTTTTAATTTTAGTTTTGCATTTAGGATGAGAGACAGTAAACGGACAATTTGCTCTGTTATTATTTCCAAAAGTCTACAAGTGCTGTTAAGAAACACTTCTGGCGAAAAAGAGAAATATGTATACCTTTCAGTAGAATTTTTATTCGGATGTATAGACTGTGT
>JAOYSI010009614.1:29120-41806 GCA_025775065.1 Hiodon alosoides | reverse complement strand
CTCAGAGATGTGAGGCTCGTACTGGTGAAAACATCAGCAATCTCAGAGATGTGAGTCTCGTACTGGTGAAAACATCATTGCTTAGACATAAGAGGTGTGAAAGTTGTAAACATCAAAAATTATGTCTACTTGTACCAGAAGTAATTTTGAAATGCCCAAAGCAACCTGATGACCTATACAGATTTGTTTATCCGACCTCTGGGTTGTAATCCTTAAAATGCTCATAATTTATTTAATATGAACTGAGTAGATTTTATACGTGCAATTTTTTTTGCCATTCTAAACACTAGATTGTAAAAAAATTAAAAAGAAAAACTATATAAGAACCTTCTTGGCTCAGCCAGACTGACCACGTTGAACTTACCATTGTGAAAGACTCAGATAACTGTGGCAGGGTGCCAGTTGTGTAATCTAATTAATCATTCAGCCTCTTGAGACTTGATCAGAGACAGAGAAGGAAATCAGCTGTCATTCAAATCATTTAATCTTTTATGGCTCAACAACTTTAAACAGGCTAAATGTGTAGTACTTCATAGTACTAACTTTGATATTTACAGAGCAATTGCGCCAAGTTAACTTGGGCAAAATTAGGCCTGCCACATTGTAAGTGCCAGTTCTACTAGACAACCCCCTGACTTAAATAACATTACAAAACATAATTTCCCCAAAAAATTAATAATTTTCAAATTAAATATGAAATATATAAAATGAAAAAAAAGTTAACATTTTCTATGGTAATCTCGTATTACATTTCTTTTTGTAGTAGTGTTTAGTAGACTTCATTAACCTTTACACCACAAGTTGCTTCAGTCGAGAGCAACGATTTCGTCTTTTTTTCCCCCTCTTCTCAATTATTTTGAGGATTCTGTTTAAATATGCAACGCATGCCCCAGTTTGCTTATTATGTGCAGTGTTGCATCATTAAGATTCGTGATTCCTTTTTTTATTTTTACGTAAAAAAGTTTTATTTTATTATTTTATCCGCTTTGTCTGTGTAGTTGGAGTGCTTGAGGCTAAAAAGAGTTTGACTCTAGGATTTTCAAAGGCTGCACCAGGATACAGAATGCGACTTGTCATTGCATTTAGCCGCTCTGCTTGCCATGTCTGAATATAGAAGCTACCTATCAAGGCCTATTTAATACCATACCTGTGCAGTCACATGATAAGTTTCTTGTCTTAGAAATGATTTTATTTTCTCATTTGCATAATACAAAAACAATATCTAACCAGGTGTGTGTTGATGAGTCCTGTGTACGTCTGAGAAGTTCAGGTTAGTTGCTGTAATCTGGAACCGCAATGTGAACAGGTACAACGACATATTGGGCACTGTTAATTCACTGACACCCTCCTCCTGGTCTATGCAATACATCTGTAACTCGTTTGAACCTCAGGGTGTACATTGCTGGCCTGCAGTCGGTTGTCTGGGTCTGAATTTGGTCGCCCCCATATCCCTTGTGTAAGACACGCTCAGCTCCTGCATCACATCGACTGGCATGTCATTTTATGAGTTAAGATTGACGGTTTATAGAATGAACAACTGCAGAGCCGTGTTTAACTTCACAGGGCTCAGGGCTTGTGGCACAGTGTTGCTTCTGTCCTCTTTTTCAATATTGCAGCTCTCAAGTCCCGAATGTGACCCAAACCCTAGCGTTCCCGGAGTGACGCCTCTGCAGCCACCACCCCTCCCTGCTCACCACGCAGGTGACAGGGTGCAGGGTTCTAATGCCGGGCGGGCACTCCTCTGAGGATTGTGTTTTTTCCGTTTTTTTTCTCCCTGTCCTCCCTTGGCATATGGATCAGTGCTTGATTGGCCGGTGAGTGCAGGTCAGCCCTAATAATAGGCCTAGATAAGAACGCTGTGATTTTTTTTTAGCCAGCGCTTTCTGGTCTGCTGGGTCTGCGTTCGCCTAAGGTGGCCATGCTTATTAGGGCCCTCTTCTCCCCATTCTCCCAACGGCCCATTAAATAAATAATAAGGTCAGCACCAAGGTCTGGCTTTAAGAACCGAGAAGCTACTAATCCTTTGAATAAGCTATTTCAGTGAGGGAGAGCACCGCTAAGTGCTTAGGGGTGGGAGATGGGGATCATGTTTTTGCTGACTGCCAAGGAGAGTCTACTGGGCTTTGTAGCCTTGTGACTTCATCAATCTCATTCACAAAATAAATAGTGAGGCGCTTAGTCATATTAGGGTGTTATGCACACCTGGTGTGGAACAACAGAGAGTAAAAATCCTGGTATGTAAGCTCCAGTGTTACAACCTGACCGGTACATTTCCAAAATACCTAGCCTGAGAATTATAACTGTTGGTGCTGCTGTTGGTGTGAATCCCAAGGAAAAAAATGAATGAATCCCCTGACCCATTTGATATCTTTACTGACTGGGATCATATCAGATACCCCTAGGATCAGCAGCTAGCTTCATCGTCATGGAAGCGTGAAACTAATGACAATGGTCGAAAAAAGTGTTCCCTTCTCAGGAATGACTGACAATGACTACTGACTGCTTAAGGTGACTACTGCCTATCTTTTTTTACATCAACAACATACATACTGGTCATTAAAACATTGGGTTATTTAAGAGGTGTATCTAAAAGTAGTCCTATAAGCTAGCAAATCGTATTTATTACCCATTGCATGGGTTCACTAGGTGACCTAGGAATGCTAGGTATGATTGGTTAGAAAGAACACAATGGAATTCCAACTGTTTATTTTACATTATTACAATCAGAAGTATTAATTGTTTAGAGGTGACCCTTTAAGAAATGATGGGGTACAGTAATGCACAGTTGTGGGCACTTCTTTCAGCTGGACAGAAAGTTGTACAAACACATGAACAAAGAGACTTAAGATATGCTCAGCTAGTAGATTAAGGAGAATGCTGAGTAGACCAAATGATAAACGGATGGCTAAAAGGAAAATGATATGAGGGGAACAAAGAAAACAGGGCAGATAAGAAAGGACTGTGGTGAGTAAGTAATGGACATGCTGACAATAGCTGAAGGAAAGGTTTTGATACAAAGGACTTCTTTAAAACCTGTATACGTGTGTGTTTGCGTGTGTGTGTGTGTGTGTGTGTGTACATAAGTGTGTGAGAGAGAAGCAGTTAATGGAATTCAATCTGGGGTCAATCAGGCATTTACCAAAGATTCAGGAGGGTCTGTGGGAGAAAACAAAATGTTTGCTAAAAAGGCCATACAATTGAGTAACTCTAGAGATGGAAAGAGGACCCTATTTGTAATTACCATAAAAAAGAAACAGAGATATTGAGGAGAGAATGGCTTACATGACCTAGCGTTCCTGATAGGGATAAAGGTAGCGAGAGAGGTAGATGCTAATATAACGGAGGGAGTTGTTAGGATCTCCCGTTTCCATTCAGCGTAATCTCCGGCTATGTGAAGCAAAAAAAAAAAAAAAAGATAATAAAGTTCTGGGAAGGGGCAGGGAAAACTACAGACAATCCATTGTGGAAGTCATCATGGACTAGTGAAAGAGTGAGAGAGAGAACTGACAACGATATTGGCAGCGGAAGGTGAAGGCTGGAGAGGACAAAGTCAGCAGCGGGTGGGTATGAGATAAAGAGCTGGGACTGTGGCAGCAGTGTGTCATGAGATGTACGTGGGCAGACGCTGACAGAAGGCGCAGGAAGGCATGCGATCACATAAGAAAAGAAGGGGACAGAGACATTATCAGTGATGAGCATTGTAGAGTGGAGAAATCATATCCAATAGGCATCCGGTTTTGTGTGTGTGGTAGAGGGCGTGAGACGGAGGTAGGGAGAAAAAGGAGGATAAACGCTAAGCACGGTGGATGATTGATATCCATTGACAGGACACACAAAAAAATCGAAATACAACAACCTCGTTAAACTTCCTGCTTTGTGAACTCCAAATATCTAATTAACCTTAGCATGTGGTGAATTCAAATATCAGTTTGATCAAATAAAATCCTTAATTCTGGTGTAAATTAGAGACTCGATTTACCACTTTAGCTGGAAATGAGTCTGTCGTTGATCCACTTCAGCCCATCTGTCTCTTGTTAAGACGATATTAATCATTTCACACCCTTTGACTGGAATGACATTTAGTGGAAAATGGAGTCACAAACTGCCCGGTATAGACAGGCAGTCCTGCTGCCCAGTAACTTATGCTTTAAAGAGCTAAGTACAGTTTGCTTGTTCCACTGGGTATTTTGTGGTGTATGACTCTTTCTTTGAGTGTTTGCAGCACAAAATAATGCTAGTAGAGCCAACAAACAGCCAAAGTATATTCTGTGTAGGCAGCCTGATTGACAGTTGACTTTGTTTAAGCCAGGATAGTTGTTTTTTAAGGTTTTAACTCAAATAAAGTATATTAATTGGATACTGATTAATTGTTTTCGGAATTATTTGAACATTTGGTCATTTGTGATATGCGCTGACATCCTCTAGTGACTGCAATATAAGCATTAAATTATCCAGATAGCGAGTCCATACAGATGACGAGATCATTGGGCCTGTTCGACTTATAGGCTGTGTGTGTCAAGAAACGAGGAAAATACCAAAAGAACCAATATTCTTTGCATATCAACAGAACATTTGGAGCCATTTACATGTCACAGGCATTGGCGAGCAATCACTGCCATGGCCATGGTCGCATATACGAGCTGGGGCGATGTGTAGCACGTATTGCCCTGAGAACAGTGAGCAGTCACATGCTTGTCCACAGACTCGCGACGCAGACCTGCTGCTAGCATGACTCACAAAGCTAGTGTTCCTTCTTATGATGACCAAATGCACTGTTACCTTGGCCAAATTTGTGGATGACAAATGATACTCAGCCATTTACTAACAGACTTTATTTTTATTGAAATTACATTAAGAAATATCTTTTTTATAGTGCTTCTTGTTTTACAAAAAATGTTAAAAAAAGTCACAGAAAAGTGCTGTGGGCAACAGTCATGATAATGAATGGCAATATAGTTGATGCAGTGTTAGAAGCAATTATGGTCAGAAATAAGCAGCAGCAGTAAATGAGTAAAGTATGTCTAAACCCTAAAAGCCTTGACATTTCATACCGCGGTTGTTCACTGAAGGAACAAAGGTGGAAGGAAATCAGAGAATTCAGTTGTTTAAATAAATATGAACTCCCAGAGTTCATTTTCTGATTTTGAGTCTTGCTGTTAATTTACAGGTGCTCAACAATGTCACATAGCCGCAGAATTTGATTTTAATATATGACATAGGGATACTCTTCGAATCCTCCATAACACCATTCAAAGTAAAAAGTAAGAAACAATTAAAATGTATCCACAACAATAACATCTGCACCTGCAGACATGAACTGTAAACAGTTGATAAAAAACATAATTTTGTATGTAATAATAGCTTCCTGTATCTGCGAAAATGAAGTAGGCCTACACTTTTCTGTTAAGAATCTTGCAGTATTTACAGTAAATGATTTATCAGACAGGGTAAGCCCTTGTAAGTAAGTGTTGGGCTTCCGTAAAGTTTTTCTACTCTTATTAAATCGTGTATTTTTTAAGTAAATACGCGTTTTGTGTTAATGTGATTGATATATTTATATAGAATCAATCATAATCAATTCCATAAATTCCAAGATCATGAATCTGAAATCGAATTTTAAATGTCCTACCCTAACCACGTGATCATGAAAGAAAGGAGTTAAACGTTACACTAACATTTAACTTCAGTTAAAAGGAAATGACCCAAAGATATAATAGAATGGTTTGGAAAGCTTACCGCATTGGATATCTATCGGCGGAGAAATAACCTGCTGAAATGCAGAGCACACAGTTTAACACTCGCTACGAACAAGAGAGTGGCGTTACATAAGTTTCTGCAGGACAAAGTTTCAGTTGTTTAAATAATTTTGATTGAGGACCAGATTAAAAACTGCTAATACAGTGTAAAGGGTGGGTACGTACGATTTTATACAATTTTCCAGTGAATGATTGTTGCTACAGAACCTTTAAGCAAGGCTGTTATGCCGCCTACGCATTTTGCAGGTACCTAAACAAACAAAAACGAGTCGGAAGAATTGCCACATCTTAGTATCTGCTCTCTGACGAACGTTTTCAGTTTACCATTCGATTTTTAACCATTAAAAGATCCATGCCAATCCTGCGCTGTAAACCTGCATGATAACAAATACTCCCCAGCCCTCCGTTTCCTCCACCGGTGACCCGTATCAAATGCATAATTTGTTCGCGATTGCTAACACTGAAGCCAATTACGAGTATTCAGAAAACCTTTAGATTCCCAGGTGCGCGTTCCTACACAGGGATGAACGTATTGCACGTGTGAACTTTCCAGCTGCGCTGTCGGCTGAGGTGGGGGCTTCGCATTGCTCCGAATTGCTGTATATACAGTTAGAGCCCAGTCTGATTGTGTGGTGGGGGTGGGCAGACCACACGGAGAGGGGAGTGGAGCGGAGCTACCGCTCATATTGCAGCACAGATCTGTGCTGTATCAGCGGCACGCGGCGAAAGCTGTAGTAGGAGCTACGGACAACAACAACTGTACAGTCACGCTGGCTCATCGATGGCTACTTCAAATCAAAGTCACGCGTGACGATCAGCATTAAAAATCAGTTGCCCGCCTTCACTAAAATACGCATTGGTTTTCACGTTCTTTCGATTAATTTATCGTTATGGATTAGCAGAAGGGACTTGGAAGCAACCGTAAATCCCCATTGTTATGCGCTGATCTGGATTTAGCTTTGAGGGTGACAAAAAAGACAAGTTGTTGATAGAGGAACGAGTTCACAGCCTTGACAATGGATACGAACATGCGCAAATTTACGGTCAGAAGGTTTTTCTCGGTCTACCTGAACAAAAAGTCCCGGTCTAAAAGCTCGAGTCTCTGCAAATTGGAGGTTGGTGTCCCTTTCAGTCATTCGTTCTGTTTGATGCTGTAGCTACTTCCGATTCTGCGATGCAGCTACGTGGTACCCGCAGGTGCAGGCTTCGTTTGAGAGTTTTGCTCTATGCTTTATGTGGGAGTAAAGGTATGCAGTGATGTTCGTCGATTATTTTTCTACGGGTCGGATTAATTATAGGTCCTTTATGTTTTGTATTTATGAAAGTATTTTCACTGATGTGCGATTGAATACGATAATATATTTGTGTATATACTTTTTAGAAAAAATATATTTTTTTTTTTATTGTTAGAAAAATAGTCACCTACTAATAATTCATGCATTTCACGATTTATACTTGATATCTGAAAAGACAAAGCTAATATTATAATAAAGTTATATTAATATAATTTAAGTTAATATATTACAATTTAATTTAATCAAAACCTGTTGAACGGTTTTTAAAGTCATTGACAGTTTTGCTAGATTTTAGCAAAACACCGCTATTGTCTGAATACATATTTGCAAACTTAATATCGTTTTAAAGCCATGTATGTAGCTTAAATCAATTTTATTAATAAAAAGAGACAATTCAGTTCACGGTATGCAAGTCAGTGAACATTTTTAGACACGTGTTAATGCTGTTTGCGAAACGAGTATATTCTCACACTGAGCCCATAAAGTTGCACCACAGACTGAAAACATGCCTCTAGGATAACATGCAGTCATAAGTCATTACATAAATTATACCCTTTTTTAAAGTCACGTTTTACTTGTTGCTTTTCACGTGATAAAAGCATCTTCCATATGCAATATATTGTGATGAAAAGGTGTTGACGAGAATCGTCCGAGCCGTTATTTAGCTTCCAAAAGAGCGCTAGAACAGATACAGCGTGGACTTTTTAAACAACCGCGGACGTGCTGGCACTCAACTTTGTTCTTTTCTGCTGAGCCCTCAAATGTTCCCCTCACTGCGATGATCCCGTCTGACATACCTGTCGCCTAGAATTAAAAGCTCAGCCTCGTGAAAAGTGGGTCGTGATCCTCAATAGGCCTGGTGTATGACAGACCAGGTGAGTCACCATGATGACGGTCCTGCTGTTGTGAAAACAGGTGTGGGGTTGTGGGGCCCTTCTTTGTACCACATCCATCTTTAAGAAAGAATCAACACCTAATCTGTGACTTTGCAAGCATGATACATTAACTTAAGGTACTAAAAGACAAAAAATGCTTTTTATTCAGCATTCACTGGTATGTAATTGAGAACCCCAGAAGCAAATTTCTAATGCTGACCAGGAGCATAAGGGGATCAAATCGGCTGTCTGTGCTAGCTGTAAAAATGGACATTATGTAATTTTGTCTGTACACACAAGAGCTAGCAATCATCAAACCAGTATCTATTTTTAAAATAAATTACTATGTTAATTCATCTTACCGCAACGGGTTTGCCGAGTGATGGCAGTCAGTGGAAAACAGCAGAGATGTTTGGACACTTTTCTACAGAACAGTCGTGGGAGCACCTCTGGTGTGTACTATTTAATAGGACCTGCTGAACGTTTTGTTACCACTGAGGGCAAGTATATAATTGCACGGTCATTAATCACTGGTATAATTAATGTAAAGTCTGGATCATGTCTCGCGTGTTAATATTCGAGATAAGTCAGTGGCTGATCTTTTTAAGCGCATCATTGCATTTTACAATAACAATATTTATTATAGGAATATTGTATTATTATTCAGTAGCTAATTTAATTTTTGTTAGTGGTTATTTCACTTTGTAAGTAACAAAAATTCAAATAAATCCAGCCTACTTTTTATAAATCTATTTCAGTTGGTATACCTAGTGCCATGGCGTTACAATGGTGAAAACTATTTCCAATTGCTAAATGTGTTTTTGTGACCCTTGAACAACATCTGGCAGCAGTCAAGCGGCAGGCAGGGAAGAAGCATATTAAAAATGTCGTCTTTTTCCACGACACATCTGGCTATTGTTATGGATTCGTTTTTGCTTTTTTGTTCCATATTGATGATCTAGTTGCTTTGTGTTTCTAATTAGAGGTCAAGAAGATTGCCTCCCATCCCACGGTAGATTTTCTCTATCAGGGATTCCAACAAAACCCTAAACATTCCTGTGTATGGAAACCCAGTGTCAGGCATTGGGATTGTTTTTTAAGTGTGTTTAATCATCTAATAAAAGACATGCATGCCTGTGTAATCGTTTAAAGAATCATTAAAGCGGGTGCATTTTTAACCTAGAAGAGTTTCTGCCTCGTGTGAAGTGGGAGTGGCCTGATGGGGCGCTACTGTACACCCTCAGGACCAGATTGAAATCCATCACCACATCACTGTCCCCTCTGTTTGAGCAACTAATTAGACATTGACTTGGTTTGGCGTTTAGTTACATACTGCTTTGAGGGCTATTTGTTCAGTAATGACGCTTCAGATTTGTGGTTAACGGATAATATCTGTAACCAGTAGAGTGTTGTCTTGCATTTAGAGCCAGGTATAGACCTGAATTGTTTCAGTGGGAGCAATTTTTCACCTGCACACATGGATAAAGTATTATACATAATCTTGGCCTAAAAGATTAAATTGTATAAAGTGGTTGGTTCCGTTGCCAGGATCCAGCAGGATCAAAAGGGGCTGATGTTGTAAAATCTTTCATGTATATTAACGTTAATCGAGTGTGAGTTCTCGGTTATGACAGAAGGTTGTAATTTATACCAGCAAATTAAGATGAGTGTTTTCAATAATGATTATGTTTTAACTCATCTTTCAAGTGCCGTTCTGGGTCCTAAGTAAATAAACAGCCATCGTTGTTGTTTGGCTGTCGAATGATATTCCCAGTTAACATCAAGTGAAATCGGGATGCTAAAGATTACACCTGTCGGACATCTTTATTGTGTTCATAGAACCATCATAGACCATTTTTAAAAGCCCAATGATTATTTCGCAGTTGAATCAGAACGAGGCCATATGTTTTCCTTCGGATGTTGTTTTCTAGTACTAAACACATGTTTTATTTGTTTAAATGGTATTCATTTCTTGTCCCATAAGGGTATTTATGCTGTGTTTGGGTGTCAAGTTCCCATGCATTCCAGCTTCATTTTTTAGTTTGATTCCTATCTTTTTCAATATCTTTGTAGTAACTTCTGTTGTGAATAGATAGACCTACGTTGGTTGTCATAGCGAATGCCTTTTTGTTTCGAAGAGCTAATTTTTACGGTTTTCAGGTGACTTGATGTCAATTTGCAGTATCTGTCTCCTTAACAAAAATACTTTTATCAGCATAAATAGCTGTCTTTTAATCGTAAAAATGTCTTTAATGTCATTAAAAAATGTGTAGCAGATCTATCATTTTGGATATGTATTTGAGCCAGAAAAGTCATAAACCAGTTTCTAATATCTTTAAAAAAAGAGAGAACACATTTTTTTGAGCTGTTCAGGAATTACTAGAGGAGTGTAGTCTTTGAATGTGCGTATGGAATGACTCAGATCAAAGAGCCTTCTTGTAAAACTAGAAATCAAAGCTTGTGAAAACAGCACATTTCCTAGAACAGACTGAGGAAAAATGTAAATCCATTAAAAAAAAATCCTAATATAAAGCAGGTTAGTAAAGTGGGTGGCTTTTCAATGGAATTCATTTGTCAATTTTAACCTTTCACTCATGGCAATTTTATATCTCGGCAGCATGGAAAAACACAACGCTCCTTCTCCTTTGAGGTTTAGTATCCAGATTATACCCGTGAATATCTACTTTTAGAAATTGTTACAATATAAGTTGTTCTGCCATCTTTCATGAAAACAAGCCACCACTTATGATGACTTATGCACCAGGATTCTGTAAGGTTATAAATCACAATTATAGCTTTCAGAAAACCCTAACTATAATGAGTTCTTGAAAATTAAATTAATTGAAAGCAGCTTTGGTAGACAGCACATTGTTCTATCTACTGTGATTCCAGGAAAATACACATCTAAAGAGATTTTACAGTACAGGAACACAGTGTGGAAGTACAATGGATGGCGTTAATGATTTAAATAAAAATGTAAAATGGCATTGTAGACATGTACAAAAGTAAACTGTGTAAAGTGCTTACAGAATGTCACTTTTCAGTATCAAATTGTCTGTCTCTGAATGAATGGCGTGTTTTATGAGGAGTGATGGGTGCCTGACTGAAGACCCAATGGAAATGTCTACTGTCTGGGAAATGGGCATTCGCCCTGTAAAAAATACACAAGAACTTGACATGTAATGAATTTCTCTTTTTCAAGATCATGTTATCAGCTGCCTCGAAACGGTAGCAATATCAGTGACGACGATTTGAGGTTATAGCTGGACGTATTTCTAAAAGCAAATTCTAAATGAATTCACTCCGCTTGCAGTGGAGTAACGTTTATTTAATCGCTTCTCTAAATGCTTCTTCTAAATTATCGAAGGACGTCCCCATAATCAAAAAAGGTACATCGTTCCACAAACAGCAATCCATCATGGCCCTTGGCGCTGCTCTCTGGCTTCAGTGAGAGAGATGAAGAAGGCAGCTTAGCGGATGCATGAGAAGATGTATGGGTAGGCAAAGGTACGGGTGCAAGCCTGAATGGGGGAATACAGGCCAGGGGTCGGGAACTGCGGTCCCTGAGACCTGCAGTGTCTGCCGGTATTTGCTCCTCCTCGCCTGTATATGGTTTAATTGAATCTATTATTTGAATTGGAAATGATCCCACTTGGTGTTTCCAGGTTTTAATCAGATGCAGAGCGGCAGGTAGCTAGAAGAACCACATTCCCTGCGGCTTTTGCAGCCCGGAGTCTCTGAGTAGGCGCTGATGTTGTGTATATGTGCAGGCCTCTGAATGACTGTGTATCATAATGTTAAAAAGGGGCCTGACCTTTAGGCTTACATGAAGCTCATTGGGGGGATTTTGTGCCAGTGGTTTAAAAGTCTGGGAGGGGGGGGGCATTCCGGGAGTCTGCTTTTTTGTCTCTGTTCATTCGCTTCTCTTCTAATTAAGTGCCCTCACCACCCTTACTGATTTAGGCAACCCACAGTCAGCCAGCAGGGCGGCACTCTCCCAGTCAGGGACTAACTCTTGGAACTCTTGGCACTCAGAGTATTGCTGGCAGTCCATCTCTGACACCCAGTGTGTCGAACCCCTCGCCGACAATGCCACAGGAACTAGCTGTGGCTGCAGATGTGGCTTTCGTGAATTACTGAACAACCGTAAAATGGAAGTGAAACCCGGAGCTGGTCTTTAATGAGGCTTACTGATTAACCTCCACCTGCCCCACTGTGTAGCATGGTTTCAAAGGGATTGTTTTCATAAAACTGGTTTACTTCTCTGGTAGACAAAATGCTCATGATTTACCCTCACGCTTGGATGTCCAGATGTCGTCAAACCTTTTTTGTGTTTGTGTGGCACACTGTTCTGTCGTCTGCTTCAAATATGACCTGCTTCTTGTGACAACTGCAGTGAGTGGGGGTTATAACTAAGGACTTTAATGTATTAGCCTGCTATGTTTGCTTGGGTTTTTCTACCCCATTATAAGGTTTTTTTTTTGTTTTTGTTTTTTTAAGATTATATCGTGCAAATTACAATGTGGCACAGTTACAAAAAAAATTGCTGATTTATGAGTCATCTCTGTTTTAACTGAAAGCTTTTTTCTGTGACTCTGTAATCCAGGAAAGCAAACCATTCATCCTAAACAGCTGGTGGCCTAGATCAACCTGACCTGATGTGCGACAGATGATTGTCTCAGTTGTGTGTGTGTGTGTGTGTGTGTGTGTGTGTGTGTGTGTGTATCTGTGTGTCTAAAGATTAAATTGAATAGGTAGAG
>JAOYSI010009614.1:4620-29020 GCA_025775065.1 Hiodon alosoides | reverse complement strand
TGTGTGTGTGTGTGTGTGTGTGTGTGTGTGTGTGTGTGTGTATCTGTGTGTCTAAAGATTAAATTGAATAGGTAGAGGTCTGGCCATCATCGCCTATCCCAGTATAGTAGGCTGGGCTATATATCATAGACTTTAGATTATAGCATATGCATTGACACAAAATTCTGCACCATATAAAAAAATGTGATTGGATTTTAAACACTTCTGTAACTACACAGGAGTGCACAGGAGTTTGCTTCTCGTTTTATTTAGCCACTGCGAGTGTGTAAACTGACCTCTGATCTAAACCACGTGGCAAACCTGGTAAGATTTGACAACGATATAATCCTCGCTACAGGACAGAACTTCAGCTGACACGAGCACCTGTGACCCATGCCTGTCGACAAATCAGTGTGTCGAACACGACTGTTAAAATGACATCACAGATGCTTTTCGGGCTATTTCAAGCTGTTACCCTAAAAGGTATCCCACATATAATTCAGCTGCGGTCAGCACTAATGTAATTGGTGTAAAAGTCTTTAAGCTAGACGTATCCCATAGAGCTTTGTGTAATGTGGCTGCATGTTTGTGCCCAAGTAAGAGAATGCAGACAAGTGTCACGCTAGAACTGGGGAGAGGGTGGGGGGAATTAAATTAAAATCTTTCTGCCGGCAGCATTAAAGCCAGGGGTTTTTATTTACGAGGCTAACGGCAACATTATCTGGTGTATTATTGCTTGGATGAATAAAAGATTAGTGTGTATTGCAGATAAAAATGTCTTTACGGGGAGCTCAACTAGGTGAAATATAACCAAAATGGTGTTCTTTGGGTAAATTACGCTGTTAGGTTTTTAATAAGTAATAAAAAATAACATTTGGGAAACTGTGTGTTATTGTAAATAAGAGTGTCTTGTGGTGTCATTTGCATGCCTGGTTGGCAAAATTATTTAACAATTAACCGTGAACACAAACACAAATTAATTCTTCCAAACATATTTTTCTCTTCATCAGTATGTTTTATTTTGATCTGATAACATTTCTAAGAAATAATAAGTCTACATAATTTATGTGCTTTCAGATGCACCCCTTTCATGGCAGTTACTTCATCAATAGTGATTACAAGCCAACCATATATTTAAGTTTGAATGCTTGAATCTTAATCATTTTAAAACATGCCAAAAAAACAACTGTTTTTTTGTAGCACTCTTCTCATGCTGATAGAATTTTGAAGGAAAACAAGATTGTGAGAAGTCTCATTGGCAGTCGCGATAGAAACTTGTTTACTAAATGTGACAGCCATGTAAAACATTAATGCTTTCAAGGTTTAAGAAGCAAGTTTTGAATATGTGGAAAAGAAAACCTTTTCTTTAGTGCATATGCTTCCGAACACCAAATATGATATGCCCACATTACGCAAACTAAAGATTGTCATGTCGTCCGCATCAAAGAGAGAATTCAGAAACCTTTGAATCATGATCTTAAAATTGCAATACAGTTCTCAAGGGTTAATAGAACCTGGGTCCTTAGCAGTTAAAGTACTCTACATAAGAAGTGTATTCCCCCTCTTTCTCTTTTTTTATTTTTAAAGAGAGGAAGAAAATCCCTTGGTAGTGCTTAAGCGAGCGATTCTGCTGCAGTTATTTTAAGTGGAAATCAGAAGTAAGGCGTTTCATTGGTTTCGACCTGCATGCTACTAGCAGAGTCAGCAGTTCCCATTGCCGTGCGTCTCCCGAGGAAGCTTCAAACAGCCCGCACCGTTCAAGTTAAAATGACCCTGGGCACTTGCACAGCTCAGGGGTGGTGCTGCTCAGCCATAAACCATTAAACATCGAGCTGGCCGTTACATTTCATTCTCAGTCAGCGGCTTCTGTGTCTGATTTCCGTTTTCTCTTTTGTAATCTATATGTTAACCAAATATCTTTGTGGTAAGAAACTTATTGTGATGCAGATTGTGAATTTTGTTTAGCAAAAGTGGTTTGGTATCTGTATTACCATTAAAAGTCGGCGTATCGAACCCTAATTAAGCTCCAATAGTGTCCATTAATCACCTTTAAGATTCTTGTTTATTATATCAATGATAGCTGACAGAATGAAAGTTCAGGTTTTGCGAGTGAAATCTTCGGGGTAAGTTTCATTAAATAACAATGTATCGTAACACCTTAGTTACCTCAGTCTTAATTATTAGTGAAGAAGAACCTGAACTGAGAATCCGAATATGTGGAGGTTCGCTGTGTTTGCGCGTTACAAAAAGGGTGGCCAGCCTTCGTCTCAAGGGTTCCCGTGTCCGCTGAGCTCTTAATTGTTTAATTGACGTCATCATTAAGAAAAGAAATCCCCTCACCTCGCCTGGCATTCCAGGTGAGACGTGTTTTGCTAATTGGAAGGAGTTAATTTTGCCAGACAAGGGGTGGCCAACTCTGACCTACTACAATGATAATTATTAAATAGCTTGGCCTCCTAACGTGTATGTGCTTTGCTTCTATCGTCTATCCAGTTCTGCACTGCCTGTAACAGATATCTATAATATTTATTGTAGTAAGAATGATATTGTGATTAATTAGATTTAAATTCAAATCCGATATATATTCATAGGAATACTTTAATATGTTTAAAAATGTTTAATGCTCTCCTTGTTTTTAAGAAATAATCACGGCCTTTTCACATAATTAAAAAACAAACATCACACTTTCAACTTCCACTTTAAATGATGTTGATGGCAGGACACAGAAACACTGGATGAAAAAAACCACAATGACAATCCAGTTAATTCAGCCTTAATGCAGAAGACGAGTAACGAGGACCGCTGTGGCACGTGTACTGGCCTGTAATTCAGTGTAATTAGGGCTTGTCTTTTAGGATCTCCGCAGAAGCCACGCGATGCCGTCAGCGGAAATGATTAACGCAGTCGAAAAGCGAACTGAAACACTACCTGCTCTGTAGTGTAATTACCTTTAGCGAAAGGTAATCGTTGTGTCTTCTACAATGAGTAATTTAATAAATAAAATTGGGAGAATCCAGGAGAATGACTTGTATTTTTATTCATTACCTTCAAATGACAGAATCTCTGGCATTAATGAAAAGCACAATGGTCGATGGTGAAAACAAAAA
Source organism: Hiodon alosoides (assembly GCA_025775065.1). NCBI lineage: Eukaryota > Metazoa > Chordata > Actinopteri > Hiodontiformes > Hiodontidae > Hiodon > Hiodon alosoides. Next base: position 25,934 of record JAOYSI010009614.1, on the reverse strand, counting down.
TCGTGAAGGAGGATCTCCTCGTTCTCGCCTTGACGATCGACCGCATTCATGTGCTAAATTATCAAATGGGTTTGAGCTTCTGGATAACAAAGCAGGAATTTCCGCGTTACGCTGCATAAACCAGCCGCTTTAATGCAAAAGCAAGGCTTTCAAAAGAAAGAATATAGTGAGAAGATTCCGCTCCAGTCATTCTAATGCCTTAGCAGTTGCAAGGTGTGAACAAGATACGCTCTGGGAAGCAGATTCACATCTACTCTGTTCTGGTGCTATTCACACCCTGGACCTCACAGATGTCAGATCTATAGCCTCATTGTGTTTCTCCCATTTAAAATATGTCCATTTCAGTGGGAACTGTTTTTTTAACCTTGCTATCTATTCAAATGCAGCATTTGTTCTATTAAAACAGTGAGATGGAACGAGACTTTTCAGGCTGCAACGGAAATGAACACGAGCGACTGGCAATGCCAGTATCAAAATACTGTACATACTATATTCTTTCTGTACCAACAAAGGAGTGATGGTGCATGAGGGAATTGAATCCATCGGTCTGTCCAAAAGCAGTGGTGTAGAGGTTTTCCACACTTTTGTTTGCATATTTGTCTTCTATATGGGAATGATTTTTTACTATTTGTCTCACATTTTCGTTTAGCCACTGACTGCCAATCAGAAGAAGACAAATGCCAGTACTTCCTTCACATTACTATTCCCCGTTATCTGTTGCTCGCTGCAGATTCGTCAAATGTGACCGCAGCGCCAGGACCAGCAGTGGTAGATGTGAAAAATTTGTCATGGACAGGTTTGATAGATTGGGCGTAGTGGGGCAAGTTTCATCAGTCTGGAGGCCACTCGCAGGGCCTCACACAGTGCCGCACCTTGTCTAAACGTTGCATGCTTGCCCAGCACAGGGGGGGCGGCGTTGGGGCCGCAGGTCGACGAGGTTGTTGCATCCACGCAGCACTTACACTGGGATGGGGGCCATAAAACATTATCGCAAGGCAGTGTTTTTAAGTTCAGCTTCAACTGTGGTTACTTTTAGGTCGACTGTAGTTTTTTGGGCGTTGGCATTATCCCACGTCCCTTCCATGGTTCTGCTCTGCCTTTGACTATAGATTAATCAGAACTGCTACTATTATTAGGAATTGAGTTATTATCTGTATTTATCAAACAAATGTGAGACGAGCGGAGACCGACAGATCATTTCACAACTGAGCGACTCTTTGACTGGCCACAAAGTGTCAGCTAATGATACCCATCATCCCTCATAGCAATAAGGGTCCATGAATGACATAATGGAACCCGCCAGGCCTCGATAGCAGATATTGCCTACCTTTGTTCGGTGAGTTTGCTTAGTTCAGCCAACCCTCGCAATTAACGTCGGTCTAATCTGTATTCTCCCTTGCAGGACGAAGGCATTGTGAAAGAAATCGACATTAGTCACCACGTGAAAGACGGCTTTGAGAAAGCAGACCCGTCTCAGTTCGAGCTGCTCAAGGTGCTGGGTCAAGGCTCCTACGGAAAGGTTAGGACCAGTGTTTCCTAGAGCTAGGATAGCGTTGCTCCAGCGTACAGTCCTTTATCCACCAACAGAACCACAAATGTCGATGAAGTATATTTTAAAGTTTAACGCTTTTCTGTTACGGATAATAGTATATATTTTAAATGTTCTTATTCAGGTGTTCCTGGTGAGAAAAATCAAAGGCTCTGACAAAGGGCAGCTATACGCCATGAAGGTGCTAAAGAAGGCAACGCTAAAAGGTAACAGAAAAAATAATTTCATTGAACTCGCCATTTCCTTTTCCACCAGCTGTCACTGTGGAGAACATTGACACAAATTATGCTGTTGAATTCTTCTAAAGATCCTGAATGGACACCTCATCAGTCTGTTAGCTGTCTTACTATGGAGCTTGTTGAGGTGAACTGTTTAAATCCGATGAGGACCATAACTGTATTATGTGCCATAATTAAAAGACACTTCTACATTTAATAAATCAGATTATTTCAGCTAGAGTGTGGCACTGGAATGCCTACAGCACAATGTGTTCTGAACAGGGCTTGTATTGATGTATGACCCATTGAGAATCAGACTTCAGAAGGGTCATTAAGAGTCACCTTGGGTGCTCTTTGAGAGCGCTGGATCACTGTAATGTGGTTACAGCGCGATGTCATTGCAGAAGAAAGACGTTCTGGCTTTCCACTTCAACGGTATTGATTCGTTTTTTTTCTGTGTCCGCTGAAAAAAATGTACTTTTTATGTTTGTTGTTTTGTAGTTGGAACTATGACAAATATGGAACCGAGATAATTAGTTGTGTTTTCCACACCTCTGATATACATATACAAATATATATATTTGTATAATATTTACAGTTTCTTGTTATACAATATAAATTTCATATTAACATACTAAATACCATGAGCCCATCGACACATTTTATTTCACCCAAATACCATTTGATGTATAATAACCGCCACCTGGCTGGCATATGCTGTGTGGCTAAGCTCTATAATGACTATAATTCTGCCTTAACATTGTCTATATAACCTTTAAGTCTGACCACCTACACGATATGTGTAACCATGGTTACTGCCTGCTGATGTCAGAGTCATATAGGAGTCATTCTTAAGATTTTTGCCTGTGCAAGTTCCCTGCTTATAAAAAGTGACTGCAGCTGCCAAGCCCTTGGTTCCGCAAAGGGAAATATCAATATCTCTTACATAAGCAAGGTCTCATAACCGATAGAACAAAAGGATCTTAGGGCAGTTCTGTGCCAGCCGAACTCAGATGAACCGTGCAGCATACCGATGGCTTTCATTGGCTGAAATGGCCCTCTCGTTGAAGGAAGGACGCGTGAGGTTCATTTGATGCTGTCGCTCAAAACTCGGCATTCTATGAGTCAGGTCAAAAGAGCTGGTTTTCCCTTGACGTTAAAAAAAGAAATGAACTGAGACGGGAAGAGAAAGTCTTGAGATTGCACTTAGGTACACTTAATGGTCCATCAGGCCTGCAGGACCTCTGTCTTTTAACTGGGGCTCTGCAGCCGTAGCACAAAGAACATGCCACTGCACTCTCACTGCGACGTCAGTGGCTTTCCACGCAACTTAGTTGTTGTGTCACATGTCAATGGCTTCGATGTGAATAGCTTGTTAATGCCCAAGAAGTGTCCTTGTCAGGCACTCGCTGTTTGCATCCCTGCAGAACGTCTCGTTGGGTCAGACAGTATATGAGATCAGTTTCATCACTTTTCTTTCGACATTAGAAGTTTTTTTATCTCCTCCTTAAGGTCTATGTCATTAGCCACATTCCCAGCTCCTTCTCAACTTTACCTCCGTTTGTCTTTTCAGTGCGCGATAGGGTGCGATCAAAAATGGAGAGAGACATTTTGGCTGAAGTGAATCATCCCTTCATTGTCAAACTCCATTATGGTAAGCCTCTTGTATCTTCTGAGGTTTGCATTTCAGTGTACCTTTGGTTTCTTTGGACACAGAACAACCTGCGAGCACATGACAAAATGAACAAAACCTATAATAATAACACGATGTATTATTACATATTTATTGCGAGTGTTGCTTACATAAGCCTGTATCTGCAAAGCGGAGATACGTACGTGTCCATTGGAAGCAGGTGGCAGGAGCACCATATGCTCTGTGGTGCGAAAAACACACAGAAAGTCCCACAGAAAAACACACAGAAAGTCCCACAGAAAAACACACAGAAAGTCCCACAGAAAAACGCACAGAAAGTCCCACAGAAAAACGCACAGAAAGTCCCACAGAAAGAGATACAGCTGTGCCGACTTCGTGTTTCCGAAGTCGCCTACGGAGAATTACAAATTATCCCTGGATTTTCAGGTGACTCATCAGCCTCTTGAACTCCTGGGAGAAGAGAACGTCATATGTCATTTCTGACTATGGTCAGCTCTTTGGGAGGCTATTTTTGTAACTGCTGAATGCGGAGGAATGTGTAGTAATTTTTAAAAAAAGAAAGGAGAGGAGTCCTTTGTGTTTTTATGTTGATACATGTTTGTTTGAAGTGGATTTTTTTTATTTTGAAAATCTTCTATCCAAACTACTCCGAGCCCTTGTGTGAAGGACATGGAATTATTTATAATGTATTTCCTGTTGCCTGTTGTTTCCTGTTCTCTTTGATTGATGCAATGAGCCACTGCTGCTGGGTAACTGAGTTTTGTCAGCTATTGCCATAATGAATTTGTCATCAGCCCAAAGGATTCAGTATTGCTAGAAAGGCATATTTCGCAGTAATCCACTTCCCTGCCCGTATCAGTATGCTCTGCTGAAAGGGGAAACTGCTGCAAGGTAGACAGTCCTGCACAAACCTGGTGGAAAAGATACGAAATGAGGCTGCATGTATGAGACCCCTAAACATTTTTCAGTTGCCAATTTTTTAACAAGACAGAATATCTCTCCATGTCTGTCTTCTCAAAGGGAGCTATGTGTGACAGGAACCAGAAGTAAAGATTCTCTATAAACCCTGTTCAGATTTGATGGTGAACCTTGATAGATTTAACCTTGATACAACATTACCTTTGTGCTTTGTGTTTCCCCTAGCCTTTCAAACTGAAGGGAAGCTATATCTCATTTTGGATTTCCTTAGAGGAGGCGATCTCTTCACTCGACTCTCCAAGGAGGTCAGTGTCTTTGTTTCCTAACATGCTTCAGCTTTACATACACATGATTTGTGTTTGTAAGTATGTGTGTATTTATTTGTTTATCTTTCTAAACGCATTAAAGAATTCCCTAGGAAAAAATGTGCTCTGTTATTTTTGTGTATAATAGCGTTTTTGAGTGTAATTGACCTGGTGTTTTAAAAAAGGCTATAATCAAACCTACCGTATGTAATTATCGTTTAACTCTACCGTTTTTCAAATCCCACTCTAGGGTGCTCTACCCTTGATCGAGTTTATTTAATTATGATGTAAAGTTTTCAGCTCTATTTATAGTTTCACCATAAGGACTTCGCTAGAATATATAATATCGCTGGTGTATATTAACGTAATTATAATTCGTATCTAGATTTGCCACGATAGCTTATTGACAAGTTAAACTTGGATCTCCTTCATGAAAGCAAGACTTTAAAAATGGTGAAAAGTCACGTTACGCCACGTAATAAAAATAACAGACGGTTATTGACAGACCTTAATGAGTGCCAGAAGAGAGACCAAAATCAATAACCGGATACGTAATGAAGAGAACATTAGTTTACAGTGGTTTAAACCTCAGAGCAAGTGTCCAATCAAATACATTTTGATTAGACAAGCTGCCCTCTACACATAAACAGATAAACTGGTACCCCTCTGGCTCTCTCTTTGGACAAAATTCTGGCTCAGCTGGTTTTTTATATTTTAATATCCTCTCAGATTCAAGCTAGATAGGCCCTGCTGATTAAATATTGACTTAGTTTGTAACCAACCTCTGTGATCAGAGATGACTGGTCTATGTCATCGGTGTAAACACCTGCTTAAATGAAGCAAAAAGCATTGTATTTTTGATGTCAAAATAAAATATAAAACCATCGGTCTGAGGGCGGTTTATAGAAGGCTTCACGTTTTAATAGTTTGAGATCTGCCGTGATTCTTTAGATGTTAGCAGCGAGTAAAAATCTGTCGGTTCAGGGGAAAGAACTGAGCCGGCGTATAAACCAATGAAATGTGAATGTAAATGGAAAAGCAGGTCAAACATTTGTTTTTATGGATTATTAAGTCCACACTGCAAATTACATTCAGGGAGCATCTACATTGCCTTACAGATAACCCTCCTGTGTAATTCTCAGCATGAATTGCCATGTTATTTCGCAGTGTATAGTTATGAGATTGCCAGCAAAAGCAGTGACTCTTTTTGGGTCTATGAGGTGACACGCTTAATTGGAAAGATACACATCATTTCTCTGATTACAGTCATTACGCAATTAGCCTGTGAGTGGTGGTCCATTTCCCCGTCAGAGTGAATAACGACTGAACGGCGCTGATCTGCATCGCCGCTGAATGCGGGCTTTGTGCTGGCGTACTGCTGCGATGTACAGCCATTGCCAGCGTATTGTCTGTGCTCTCCCCCGTCCTCTCATTTCTCCGCTCAACTCACAACCGAGGCTGGCCATTCTAAAGTGCAATTTTCGGGAATCTGATGCGCTTTGAATGACGCACTTAGGTCTCGAGGGGGGGGGGGGGTGGCTCGTCTTCCTTCTCGGCTATTCTCGGCTGAATGGGTCCTTCAGGAAAGCATTAGAAGCTGGATAGGTCCCCCGACCGGAAACATCGTATTCAGAACGATGACATCTTAGTTCAGAGTGCCCTGGCTGGCTATGTCCGGCTGCACAAAACACTCCCACATCTCACGGTACAGCATGGGGAGGCTTGAGGGCGGAAGGATATTTGGAACACATAACCAAATGGGAAGACATTTTTAAAGTACTTTTTGGTGGAATTATTTTTTTTTTTTTCCCCCACACATTTATTTAGGCTCTGGGGCGGGGAGGACACCGTTCCTGTAAACAGAAATGACATCAAACCTGGAAAATGTGTGGTGTAAACATTAGCCAAGTGGCTAAGCTAGTATCTGTCAAATGGTAACATGAATGAGCAATTATAACCTCAGTGGGGCAACGTAGGTCTTCTTAATTGAAGGTCACACTAGATGTATACAGCAGAATTGTGAGTATGAGTTTAGAAATGAATTCCATTTCTGCTATGTTGGCAGCCACACGTAGCTGGTACTTGTTGTGATTATCTCCCTTGATTAGGGAATTCAATTCTCTCCTTAAAGCTAAATAAACACAGTCATGGTTTTAAAAAATCGATTTCCTAAAAACTGCTTGAGTTTCTGTTCTCAGCAGCATCGACAGAAAGCACTTAACAAATCTGATAACCCATTAGAAAGGTCTCGCTTTGAAACTTCTCTGAAGATGACTTTAATGCGCTTCTGCCTCGTAATGTCCTCCTGTCATTCAAATGAATGAGAACCTGGGAAAATGGGTTGCAGAAATAAAAATTTTAGGTGTATCTGAAGTATAATTCTCAGGAGAGTGTTTTTTAAAGTGGCCTTCACAGCACTGGGCTTTGCCATGGTAACTAAACTACTGTACTACTGTGTTTGTGTATATGTGTATATATATTGTAATTGGTTGCTTTCTCCGCACATCCGTTAAATTTGAACCCGATATGTTTTTTATTTCATAATGATGGTTCTGTCATGGTGATGTGTAGTGCAACCTCTTATTTGTTGTTTCATGCCAGTCGCTGTCCTTTTTTTCAGGTGATGTTTACAGAGGAGGATGTGAAGTTCTACCTGGCTGAGCTTGCCCTAGCTTTGGACCACCTTCACAGCCTCGGAATCATCTACAGGGATCTCAAACCAGAGAAGTGAGAGCCCAGAAACCTTCGTATTCAGCTGTTCTGCCGTGGCTGAGTCTGTGAGGCTGCGGGGCTAGGGCGGAGCAGTTTTTCCCTGGATAGGTCTGTCACGGTGCTCGGCAGAAAAGGAAAAGCGCTCTGTTTTGAATCATGTACGGACAGCAGACTGCAGCCGTCTCCTCTGCCTTGTCGCCTTGGAGATCCATGAATATTCAGAATAGAAATTGGCACACGACTGATAAAACGCGCAACCGTGTGGGATAAGCGCTTATTTCAGGGGACCTCAAATCACCAACTCTGCAAATCCAGACTCTGCATGGCACAGATTCTTCTCAGAGAAGTTAGCAAGATTGACATAATGCACAGTAATACCACAGTATCTTTTGTTACCTGAAATGACTGTCGGGCATATTGATTCAGAAAATTGGTTAGCGACAGCACTATGCGTTTGTGATATCTGTGTGGGTGCAAGGTCTTGTACTCGCCGAAGTCCTTCTGGTGCCAAAACCGTCAATACGTGTACGAAGGTGTAGGTGCTTCCGATCAGACCCCAACCAAAGGCCTAGATTTAAAACGAAGACTAAAGGCAGCATATGTGTTGTGCTGGGCCCTACTGCAATCTCTGTATGAACTGGTACAAGTGCACACTCTGAGGTCTTCAGTCCATCCATCATAGAAACAGTTTGTCATTTCTTTATTGCAGCGCTATATTTCAAAATCCCAGGGAGATTATGTTGTACCACAGAGATCTGTGTATATTCCAAGGCCTAATATAATAATTTTATTTTATTTAATGCGATGCTTACGGGACGTTCAATCATACCAATTAATTAATATTTTAATTGTTGCTATGGAATTTTACTGTAGTTTAAATCCGCAGTCATTTGGACATTTGCATCATGTGTTGTATGCACATTGACTTTATTTAGTAAATCCACTGTATTTGAACCAGGTATACCAAAAGTGTAGTCAAATGTTTTTTTCACCTAGCACCACTGAAGTTATTCCTGGGAGCGCTTTTCCCGTACTGGGGCATTAACCTGTGTGGGGCTCGAAATAATGAATTGTGCAGAAATAGTGATTGAACAATTAAATACAATTTTAGCCGTGAAACTCATTCTCAGGTTGGGTTGAGCCTGGGTCTCAGTTTAATACTGCTGACAGCGGGGAGCGTAAGCAAACGTGGAAATGTCCCTCAAAAAGCAATAAAACCAAAGCCGGCTAATAACATAGGGCTGCATTAGATATCCATTACAGAGCACTTTCTTCTGCCTTGGCTCCAATTTGTCAATGGAAAACCAATGTTTTGTATGAGGTCATCCCTTTGCAGGTCTACTGCATCGGCTCATTTATCTAGTGGCCGGGCTGTTGTAGGGGGGAAGGCTCAGCGCTGAGGCTGATTAATGGTGGAGGCAGGGGGGCAGGACTAACGTTGACTGCTGTGGCCCTCTCATTAAAATAGACAAACACTTGGAGATGTGACATTGCAACACGTGTGTTTGTGTGTGTGTGTGTGTGTGTGTGTCTGTGTGTGTGTGTGCGTGAGAGTGTCAGGGGAGAGGAAAGACTTTGGCTCCGTTTAGTCTTGTTTTAATAATGCCTGTCCTCCATCTGTCATTTTGACAAAAAATAAAAGCAGCAGTAGAATTTTTGACGGAATGCAAATAATAATTTTAAGATGTAATAACCATAGATACCCGCGCGCACACGCACGCACACATTGATATGCTTTGATCTGAAGTCAAACCTATTTCTAATACCATTGCTGTCACCCCCATAGCATCCTCCTGGACGAGGAAGGGCACATCAAGATAACAGGTGAGAGTATGGCCAATCTACCTCTTCTCCTCCTGTAGTTACCTCGCTCAGTGGCCGGGGGCACGTGATTTCTCATGTTTAACCCTTTAACCCTCAGATTTTGGCCTGAGCAAAGAAGCCATAGATCACGACAAGCGGGCGTACTCCTTCTGCGGGACAATAGAGTACATGGCCCCAGAGGTGGTCAATCGAAGAGGACACACCCAAAGCGCCGACTGGTGGTCCTTCGGGGTTTTAATGGTACGGGCCTTTCTTCTGTTCTGCAGAGATTTAAACTCTGTGTCTGTGGGCTGCAGTGTTAGGAGTTTTGCGTGTGCTTAAAGGGTACGCTGTCATGGCTGTTTTATGTGTAGAGTCCGGGATAGGCTTAGGAAAAGCCCAATCCAAAGGATTTCATTTTCATACATTCTAGTGGTGTGTCGTTCCATTTTTTTCTCAAGCGCATTGTATACTTTTAGTACGCATTGTACGCATTGTACTTTTTCCAAAATACCCACTGTTCATTTTCTGCGAGGCAGCGCACTGTGTTTGGTAGAAAATGATTTGGCTGTGATGATAAAACTGATTTTCTCGATGTTTTATGTGTGCATACAGTAAGAATGAATCCGTTAACACCAATATGAACACTAAGTAGCTGGCTGTCCAGATGTAGTGCTAGGCTGTGCTGCCTACTGCGGTTTAGAATGACGGTTTAGACCAGTGTTTGCCAAGTGCATGATCACCAGCTGGTCATTAACTGCTGCGTTGTTATTTAACGTCGTTCAAAATGATTCAAAATACCTTGACTGTGAAGTATGTTGTGTTGTGAATCGATGTCAAAGCCGGCAGCATATTTATGAATTAGTTGGTTTGACGTTGTGAATATCTGACATAAAAGCTCTCCGGAAGCTCTCACGTGGCGTAAACATCTGCCGCCGCAGAGCTACTTCAGGCAAGTGCACGGTTAGCGACCTGTTCATCAGGTTGAGGCTGACTAATCCATTCCTCATCCACTGAGTCCTTATAGAAAACGCTTGTTTAACGTGGGAGGAGCGCCTGGTGACGCCTGGCCTGTTTCCTGCTTCCAGTGACCCTCTTCGGCTTCTCGTATCATCAGCCATTGGATAAACCTGGCGTAATCCATCAAACTAGAGCAGGCAGAATGTCCCTCTGCTTATCACAATCACATTATTCTCTCAGGCACGCAGACGTCTGGAACACTTTAATTAATAGATATTTTTATTTGGTCTGGAGAGCCGGGATGTGATATCAGAGGGAATGGTTCCATCAGGAAAAAGCCATTTTAATTGTTTCCAAGTCACCTTAGAATATGAAATGGGCTTGATCCCGTTGCCCATTCTTTCTGAGGAATATTGAGTAGAATTTAGTAGAATTGAGAGTACGCCAGTTAACTAAACACAGTGTTGCTTCTTTTTTGCCACTTAAATACTAACATTTTTCTATTAATTAATTTGTTAATTTGTTCTATTAAGTTGGGTAAAACTTACTTCAGCCAGATAAATCTTAATTTCTGTCAGGGTACCTTAAGGGACTGGTGGACTTAATGCAGAAAGTATAAAGTATGTAAAATTATTGTATAAAGTTATAGTTATGTTGTGTGAAAATTACAGTGTGAGCAGCGATGCCTTTCTGGAGTATGTCACACATTGTGCAGATACAGAAACAGATCTGTAGAGCTGCCGTAATATACTGAGAAATGGTTTCTACCAGAAATAGTAACGCTGCTAATGTTACTGTTGTGGCTGCTGCGCTCGCCTCTGGGCAATGTGATAGTTGGTTAATCCGGATTCAGAATGGAGTCTATAGATGTGAAAGTGGTTTACTCAAGCCAGGGTTCGTTCGAAACAGTAATGACGCAACATTGTCTTGCGGAGAAACCTCTTGCAGAAGAAAATTAAGATCAAGGCCCCTTGCATTTCTGAACACTGATGGTGAAAATGTATGTTTATGGCCCAGCGCTGGCGGGATTCCAGCCATCCATTATTCAGCTTGAATCGCTGTTCATGCATTGATTGATTGCATTACATAAGAGAACGATGAAGGACAGTCATTTGCCTCTGCGGGAAAAATGTCTGTCAAACTGCATTTCCTACATTATCGCTGTCGCATATTGGCTGGAATTTTTGGTGAATTGTAGCGTTCAGTGTTTGCTTTGTCTCTGTTTTTCCAGTTTGAAATGCTGACGGGATCGCTGCCTTTTCAAGGTAAAGACCGGAAGGAGACGATGGCGCTCATTCTCAAGTAAGTATGAGCTTTGATCACCAAGAAGCATAAGATCATTATCCTGGTGGGCCAGAAGTTAGCCGCAGAGGGGGGAAAAAACTAATCATTTCGGAATAATGAAAGTTGTGATCTATTTGTCTTTGACAGATGACATTGATAATTTGTTGAATAACATCCTCGTTTTTCATAGGGCGAAACTTGGCATGCCTCAGTTTTTGAGCCCAGAAGTGCAAAGTTTGCTGCGGGCCCTTTTTAAAAGAAATCCTACTAATCGACTAGGTAGGTAGCCAGGGGCTGTGCACATGTTAATTTTTAACGCATACAAAGGCACGATGCAGACCTGCCGATGTCAACCACAAAGGTGGGCAAAGGCCTCCGGATAACAGGTGTCACTGACTGTAGGATCACACAGCATTTTTTATCTCACAGGGAACGTTCAAAGGCCGGAATTAACCGGTGCTTTGAAACAACCAGGCACCAGTCACAAATTACTAATTTGGTATTGATTCTTGAGGATTGACTTGTCAAAGGGACCTGCCCCAGAGAAAAAACAGCAGCAGTGACATGGGTTTAATCTTGTCAGGTGGTGGGTCAATGTGTTTGATTGAATCTGGCCTATTAATATCTTTATCGCACGAGGGGCTGCTGAAAAGGAGACTTTGACTTGCAGACAGTTTCCAGAGACAACTTTGACTTGTGGTTGGACGCAAAAGTGAACTGGAAAAAGTATGATTTTCCCCAAAAAAAAATCAAATGGAATTTGTGGAAACAGTTTGGAAAAATTTTTATTACCCACGTTTTGATATGTACTAAAGGAGGACATAATTTTAAATTCATTTGGATATTAAGAAGCCCCAAAATATTACTGTATGATTTTGTGGCCTTTTCAAAATGATTCCCTTGTGTGTCAGTGTGATGATTCAAATAAGGACTATCAAAAAGTTGGAGACAGCAGAGCTTTCTGTACCTTTAGTTTATTTCTTGTAGACTGGAATCATTTCTATATATACTTAATTTAGGGCTGAAAGGTCTGTTGCCAAAAGGGAGTTTCTGGTTGTATATAATTGGGTGTTCTTTGTAAATTCATAATAGGCCATATTGCCCCCTGTGTCTGATCACTACTGGACCAGCAACATCCAGGCCTGCTGCTGATGCATGTTTAGTTTGAGGCGGAGCTCAAATCTATCCCCCATCTATCACGAATGTAGTAACAGATGTATCATACACCTTTTAGTGTCCAAGATAGTGGGTCAGATTTCGGACCGTTAGTTAGCAAAGAGAAACATGGCTTAGCATCAGTCCAGTGAATATAATCAAAGAGCATTTTTCACAGCATAAACCTTGTTACTAAAATCTATGCTGCCTAGCCAAATGCCTATTTTTTGCTTTTTGATTTCATCCAAAGGAGCAGGACCTGATGGAGTTGAGGAAATAAAAAGGCACCATTTCTTTGGAACAATAGACTGGAATGTAAGTAGAATATTTATAGCAACCAACACCATGTTAAAGTACATAAACTTTTCAAGCAGTTTTCTACAAGCTCACAGGCAGTACAAGAACCGAACAGTATCACATAGTATACAAATTTATTAAGAAATGATCTAAAGTAAATATTTAAATGGTAAGATATGAACGGAATGGCTCGAGTACCCTTTAAAAAAAAGGAAAAGCAACATTAGCGCGTTAGCATCGGGTACTTCCCATTCATATGGAATTTTGTTTTGTTTCCGCAAAACAAGCATAATTTTCAAAGACACCCAAATCACTCTATACTCTATTTATTTCACTCTATTTATTTATGAAAAACAGAAGTTATACAGAAGGGAAATTAAGCCCCCATTCAAACCTGCAGTCGGCCGACCTGAGGACACCTTCCATTTTGATCCTGAATTTACATCCCGCACACCAACAGGTAGGCTTCACCCTGTATTGTCTAAAAATAATTTGCACTAGCAATTGAGCAGGAGCCCGATTTCATGGTGAAATTTTGAAAGAAATTACAGTGCAAAACAATTGTATGCTGAAAGCTCTTATTTTTTTAAATAAACATTAGGAACCATTTTTTGGTGTTCTGAAACATGATTATTCTGTACTACTGTTTGCAGCATCAAGGCAGCTCATTTTGGATATCAAATAAAGATGTGTGAAATGTTTTATAACTGTGATAATAAATACATGGAAGGAGAGATTTGGAAGGATAATTATTCTGAATCTTCATATCTCAACCTGATTACAAATATCTTGAATCACATTCTGTTCATATTATGAGCTGTATAGGACATTCATGTTTGAAAACATTTTTTGTTGTTGTTGTTTCTTTTTTATAAATTTAAACATTTTTAAAATAATCATTTTTTTAAGCCCCCCCATAGGATGAGTAAGATTTTGAAATGGAAATTAGACCACTATTGTGAAAGCTCCAGAATGAATTGTCATCTTACAACAGCAGAGGTTTACCAGCTTATACTGTTGATAATATATTTGGTATGCATCTGTTTCTGAGGGAAGAGCTATACTTTCAAATGGCTCTGCGAGTTTTGCAGATCTTTTCCAATGTGTGTCACCTCACTGTTGAATTCCGTCACATTGCCATGCACCTGGTTACTGCGTCAAACATCCCCAGCTCATGAAAAATACTTATTTGCTCTGGGTTGTGAAATGATATTATCACCTGCGTTTGGAAATATCCTAAAAGTATAGAATGCTGCAACATCATATACCAAATTTTTCTTTGTTAAATAACAAAATATTTTAAAATCATTAAGGTCACAGAAACCTTTTCGAAAGTCAATTTGTGCAGCCCAGTTTCATTAGGCCGTGCACTAAATTTCCGTCCAAACTGCTAATGTGCCCTGGATGTCTCCACCCCTCTCTGCCTGCAGATTCGCCCGGTGTTCCTCCGAGCGCCAATTCCCACCAGCTCTTCCGTGGCTTCAGTTTCATCGCCACCAACCTCGGACAGGAGCAGTCTCAGTTGGAGTCCCGGCAGAATTCCGTCAACCCCATTGTACAGGTGAGCGGGACCTCGCCACCGCTATCTCAGGAATGCAAATGTCTTGTTTTCTCCAGCTGCGGTCGTCACACGTGATGCCATTCTGTCAGCTTTGAGGAATGTTTCCCAGAATCCCACGCGCCACGCCCATGCTATGACTGTTCTGCCCTGAGCCCTACATTTAACCTTTAACATAGGGCCCGTTGAAATCGGCGTCGGTGCTGCCAGTCACACAGTTTAGACTGCTTTAATGGATCAGATGTAGTAAATTGTGTTGCCAAGCAGCATCCCAGAACCTGCGAGTCCTGGTGCTGGCACTACACCGGCCTGTTTTTTGCAGCGCAAGGTGGGAAGTGCAGCTCCTGCTGGTGAAGTTTCAGTAATAGCAGCTCAGCGGGTCGGCACTCAGGAAGGCAACTCTAATACCCTACTCTAACTCTAATCACAGCATCCTCCACCGGATGAAATGATTGGATGTTAGGACACCGGAGGATAGGCACAAAGAGGAGCTTGGGAGACCGGCGCGAGCTCAATATAACGTGCTGGTGACGCATGCAGGAGCAATTAGGGCCCGTCGACGGCGTATCCTGTCGTTGACAAAGAAAATTAAATCGCAACAAAGGTGTAGGCTTTTAAAAAACAAAAGATTTACAATAAGTTGCATTTTTCATGCTATGGAACAGCTGCAGGCATTTGGCAGAAATGAGATTTTTTTAATTTGGTAGAAAATATCCCAGGAAAATGTCCCCGCCTTTAATTTTAGTTAAGCGCAGTGTTCTGAATGTGTTTCTTGGTAACGCGTCTATTAAACCTGATTTCAAAATGCTAAATGATTCAAAACAAAATCCAATAAATATTATTGGGTTAGAACTCTGTTGTATC
The DNA here is from genome assembly GCA_025775065.1 of Hiodon alosoides. Lineage (NCBI taxonomy): Eukaryota > Metazoa > Chordata > Actinopteri > Hiodontiformes > Hiodontidae > Hiodon > Hiodon alosoides. Next base: position 10,657 of record JAOYSI010009614.1, on the reverse strand, counting down.
TCAACGCAGGGATTCACGATTATGATAATTAATTACTGCAACGTATCTACGCGAATGATATACGTTGCGTTCACTTGATTAACGCTGTGAAGTGCAAAACAGCATTGCCTACCACATATTTGTATTGATGATAGGAGAACGAACACAGCTTGAGGTCTCCATTCATAATCAACCGCATGGGGAGATAAATTACCCACCAAGCTGCAGCACCGATATTTTAAAATTACCATCCCACGTCACCTCCATGTCTAAATTTAGATAAGGGTTTCTCTCCCCTCTTGTTCCAGAATTTTTGGGCTGTGAGTCGATATGATTACACCTCTAATAATTTTCTACTAGAGAAGAAACATCAAGAGAAACTTAGCCAGAGCTAAAAGTGGAAGTTGAAACTATGTTTTCTGAGATGGGTACGAAAACTGAGCAGCACATGTTTTGTGGCTACTTATCGACTTGAGTAAGATGTTTGGTTCTGACCAAATCCCTGATAATTGGTTAACACTTCTTGAACTGAAGGTCACAGGATCCGCTGTCTTTTGTTTTTTGCCCCGCTGTTTCTCAGTAATCCATACCTTGTCTTGCTTTGAACACTTGGGTCTCAAGTTCCTCTTATAGAATTATTGTTTGAAATATTTAAGGAGGAGACCCAGGAAATTGTACAGATTTTTTTAACCATAGACCTCCAGATAATTTACACACATACATATGATAGCATGCCGTATTGACTGTGTTTAACCATTTTAATCCGACATCGGCATAACGGTTAAATATGCATGAGCCCGTTAGAGTATGCGAATCAGAACTCCTATTAACACATGCAATAATTAGCACTGATTTTGCACCACGTTGTAAATTTTATAAAGTGACATAAACGCAGGTTTCCACTGAAGCGCTGAATTACTCATAATTCGCATGGCCGTTTTTGTTTTTGATAATAGTTTAACAATAGACTAATGTGACATGTGACACATCAGCGGGGGTAAGAGGTGGGGAGGAAATCAGAAATACATAGAAAAATATTCATGTCAAAATTAACAGAGTTTGTGCAAAATGCAAAGTTTACGTAGGCTTCTAAAGCAAAACATTTTATGCAATGCGCTTTTGTACAGTTCAAGGACTCAGCTCTGCGATCAGCTTTATTAATACTGGATACTTGCAGTCAAATTGTGCAGGATACTTTGCATGTGAAGTGGAGATTTATTTCGCGTAACTCTGAGGATTATTGCAAGACCCTAGTCTGCTGAAGCAAGATTATTACATCAATATGGACATGGAAGTCTGGGCATTAAATGCAAATTTGTGTTGAATTAAATGTGAAAAATATACTTGCAGGAGAACCCTAAGCTTCATTAAATTTCTTTAAAATGTGTACAGACGTACAGAGCTTTATTGGTGTTTTAGTTATGTCTATATTTTCAGCAACTACATGGGAGCAACATTCATTTTACTGATGGGTATGAAATAAAGGAGGATGTCGGAATCGGGGCGTATTCTGTCTGTAAGCGCTGTGTCCACAAGATCACCAGTGTGGAGTACGCTGTTAAAGTGAGTGAGCACCGTAATAATGAACTGTAATCACCGAAAATGCTACAGTTTTGACATCTTATTCTGTGTGACAAGATCTTGAATTTATTTTTAAAATGACGATTATAAAAAATATTTGGGTGTAATTCTTTATAGTTGGCATGATTCCATATGAATCTTAATATGACTTGCATTGATCAAATAAATTAGCCCTTTTCCCCCAACCATGAGCTCTAAAAGCATGTAGTTCACCTCAGAACATGAAGTATTTTCTGCATAATTCTTAAAATGTTATCTTGAAATCCATTAACGGGCTTGATTCTTTTCAGATCATAGAAAGGGCCAAGAAGGATCCTTCAGAAGAGATTGAGATTCTCCTGAGATACGGACAGCATCCGAATATAATTACACTGAAAGATGTGCGTAAAGTGAATCATGAGTTCGTATAGATGTTGGGAAAAAGGTCGGAGTGTCTTTGACAGGTTGTGATGTAAACGTGCGTCTTCAGAACCCTGAATTTGCTGCTTAGAGAAAAGGGAGAGAGTTTCCTTTTAAGGATCATAATATACTTTCTGGATAATAATGTTATATAAGTCAGTTATAATTATGTTTAAACAAAGACTTTTTTTTTTACCCAACAATTAATCAAAGCAGACCAAACCAGTTTGTTCTTGACTTACCTACCCCTTCTCATGTCAGCATTTTACTAATGTAATTTTAATAACAAGCAATTTGGGAGGTTAACAACCCTATCCCTCCGTCTGCACCATATCCTGTTATTTCCCAATGTCTCCACCATTCCTTTTAAATCATTACTTACAATTAACAATTTTCTGTAAAAGGGTCATATTTATGACACAGTCACCTATAACAAAGCAGAGGCCATGTGAATGTGCCGATTAACATTGCCTCCACAATGGGTCAACTCTTGTCCACGTCTCGGGCCTTCCAGGTGTACGATGACGGGAAGTACTTGTACCTGGTGATGGAGCTGATGAGAGGGGGCGAGTTACTGGACCGAATCCTCCGGCAGAAGTGCTTCTCTGAGCGTGAAGCCAGTGCCGTCCTCTGCACCATTACAAAGACAGTGGAGTACCTTCATTCACAAGGGGTGTGTATGGAGCCATACGCGACCGGACGTTGACCAAATTAACAATGCAGCAGCACGCCATGTTTGATTGACTTTTGTTTATTTTTGTTCGTCGAAGGTGGTCCATCGAGACTTGAAGCCTAGCAACATCCTTTACGTGGACGAGACAGGAGACCCTGAGTCCATCCGAATTTGTGACTTTGGATTTGCCAAGCAGCTACGGGCTGAAAATGGTCTTCTCATGACACCATGCTACACGGCTAACTTTGTGGCCCCAGAGGTATGAAGACTGCTGCCCGTTTTGGGGTTTTTCCCTCCTGCTTTGCACATTTACAAAAAACGGTTGTTACCCGAAACAGGCACACATAGCAAAAAAAGAAAACAGTTCAAAATCCAAAGACGATCGCGTAACCTTTGCACAATCCACTGGTTCAGCTCAGCCGAGCTCCGAACAAAGAGCTCCAAACAAACCTTGTAACTTCCCCCTCAGGTACAGGCCCTAGCTAAACAAACAAGCAGCCTTTTATGTTGTGGCTGATTTACCCAGTGCCTCCAGCTGTACCAATCACACAGCTGGGGACTACTGGCAATCAGCAGGAAAACCGTGAATGTTAGGCTGGCCAGTCGGACGGAACACCTATTCCACTGTTGTTCCACACAGTACAATGCAGAATTATAGAATACATTGTTTGTAGGAAAATGAGTTCACTTGAGTGGTTATAACAAAGTAAATCTCATTTTTTCCCATCCGTGGCATTAAGCATTTTATACCAGCATATTTATATTCATTATGTAAGCAGTGACAATAATCTGTTTTCCACAGATGTGCTACGTGATTTTTCTTTCTTACCAAAAGGAAAACAATATAATTTGCTGCATATGATGTTTGCTTCTGCGGACGTCTCCAGCAAGTTAAAGACCTACAGAAGAAATATTAAACACGCCAAGATGCATGTTGTAATGTAGCGATGGCCAGTGGCAGTGTGAGAGAACATTTTTTCCCCCCGACTGTTTCAGGTCCTGAAGAGGCAGGGGTACGACGCTGCTTGTGATATCTGGAGTCTGGGGATACTGCTGTATACCATGCTTGCGGGGTAGGTCCGATTTTATTGCAGTCAAAACCCAGCCCCGGGAAGTGCTGTTCACTGGGAAGGTTGTTTCCAAAACTGCATTGTTAGGAAAGATTGGCACCACAATCAAAAGAACGTTGTCGCTGGTGTCTCAAACACAGAGTGTGCGTTTTTATTCTTGAAGGAGTGGGAAAATGCTATTGGAAAATTCATATTTAGAGTGTTATTTTCCCAGTAAGTGTAAAAGTCTCGTATCTTACAACCACAGAGAGGTACGTCAATATCGTTCGCCCTCCGTCAAGGTCCGTCAGCGACCGCAAACAAGGCTAACGTAAGCCTCAGCGCGGACCTGAGCTGTCCTTTCTGCTCCTCGCCGGCCAAAACCGGAGCGCGATTCCCCCGAGACGGATCACTGCCCGCCTTGATTGCCTCCGACTGCTGTCTCTTCAACCACAGCGTACTGCCTTCAGCACCGTCCTCTTAGAACCGTGTCTGTGCCTCGCGCTCCGGTTTCTCATTCAGCTGGTCTGAAATACAAAAACAAAGCGTCAGTGTGTACAACTTTTAACTGAGAGCCAAGGCAGTGGTGAAGCCATCCCTCTCCTTCGCCAGACTAAAGATCCGTGAAGTCCCCATAGTAATTCGGGATTCAGTAAGCGCAGCTCTTGCCTTTTCCCCCGCTCGGGGACAGAGGCGGAAAGGCAGGATTCATTCGGGGGGAAAACAAACCCTTGCATGAAGACGGAAGGCCAAGGTGGGTCATATCTAACGTTTAAAAGGGACCGCTGAGAACAGTAAAGGAGGGATTACCCTGTAAGCCGAGGTCAGATCAGGAGCCGATTCAGTTTAATTGCAATCCTTGCGATGCGTTGGGCTCGCCTGCTTGGGGGTTTAAATCTATCTGTAATCAGGGCATCTCAGCAAAACAAATCTTTTGTGGCTGTAAAACACAGATCAGAGTTGTCCTTAAAACCTCAGCTAAAAATAACCCAATAGCTGCATTTGGTATATTGAAATTTGCTTCATGTAAATCAGGATTTGACAGTTATAATAAGATATCATTGTTACATCCCACTGAGAGAAGAGTAGGTAGGTAGGTATGTAGGTAGTGTGTAGGTAGGTTAGTACATTTTTTATTTTATTATTTTGAGTATGTAAGTAGAGTTAAGCGTTCTTGAAAAATTAATAATAATCCAAGCGTTTTATTAGTATCGTGATTGTTCTCTGGCATTTAAGCATAGGTAGTGTGTAGGTAGGTTAGTACATTTTTTATTTTATTATTTTGAGTATGTAAGTAGAGTTTTATATTGTACTCTGGCATTTAAGCATTTATCCCATTCATCTGAATGTTGATTGTATCATTCTCCAACAGCTTTACCCCTTTCGCCAACGGCCCTGACGACACCCCAGAGGAGATCCTGGCCCGCATTGGCAGCGGGAAGTACGCACTTGCAGGGGGCAACTGGGACACCGTGTCTGATGCTGCTAAGGTGTGTTTCCCGGGAGAATATTCAGCACACTAAAGTGATTACACACCAAAATAAAATGTTGGCCAGCTGGGGCTGGGCAGAAGACAGATCCGGATTTGTTATGTTAGCGTTTTCAGTTTATCCGTACCCTTAAAATACACGTTTTTTTCTTAAAGTGCAACATGAGATGTTGTTTCATAAAAACCCTGTCAAAATCATAGAGAAATGATCTAGACCTAGAGAGAGCACGTGAGACCTGAAATTTTAAGTCAGATAACATACTCTGGGTGAGGTACAGTACTGTGCAAAAGTCTCTTAGGCACATGTAAAATTAAATTCTGTGAAGATGCTTTCAAATAAAATGAAATGCAAAGTTTCTAAATATAAATGAAATACTATAAAGGACCATTTAAAAAAATTAAAAACAAACACCAACCAAAAAAATTGGGAGGGAATATTTGTTTGCCTGTAAAACTGCATCAATTCTCTCAGGTACACTGTTGTGCAGTTTTATTAGACAATCGGCATCCAATCCGAGTAATCCGAGCACAGACAGCCTCGATGATGTTAAGATCAGGGCTCTGTGTCGACCATACCATCTGTGGCAGAATTCCTTGTTCTTCTTTCATAAAATGAATGTTTCGACATCTAAAGAAAACAATTATCTACTGACACACCAATGCAGAAGACAAAAATAAACTTGAAAGACTACATTTGTGTAAAAAAGCTAGGGTGCCTAAGACTTTTGCACAGTACTGTATATTCTCCAAAGAAAGGTCAGTTCCTTTATTCAGTTCCTTGGGTGAGGGACTTTAATAACACTGTATGTCAGTTCCGTCTGACAAAGAGTCAGTACTTTCTAAACCTCAGTTAACGAGGCACAGCAT